>JAUJYV010000578.1:0-35393 GCA_033995625.1 Ophyiulus pilosus | reverse complement strand
TACATCGCACAATTCGGGGATTCCCCTATCCACGTCACTCGTTATGCGAAACAAACGCTCGTTAAGCGAGTCATTTTCTAAAAATTTATATTGCTCGTTATGCGAATCACTCGTTATGCGAGGTGCTCGTTAAGCGAGGTTCCACTGCATATTGAAAGATCAAACCAATCACCATATGGTATGATGAACAAAGAAAATTTCGGTGCCAACAATCCTTTTCTGCTTTAATACAAGAAATTTCCTTCAAATGTACCCCAGAATTAAGAAACTTTCCGTATCTCACGTTACTTGAAAATCAATGGTGTTTAGTCACTGAGCTGTGTAGGTGGGATATTGGTTATGATATCAGTTTTTCAACCGGAAGACCTAGTTCGACTACCTTGACTGTGGTTTTCCTTGTTTTTTACAGCTGTTGCCAAGCAAATGATAACTTACAAAGACATAAATGAATGGAAAATTGATTTTGACCACTAGTGACAAATGGAGAGAAAAAAACTACAGGGCTATTGTGGAAGTATTCTGTTAATTTTAGTGAAGGTTCATGCCCTGGCGTAGTTTTTGTTGCAGAAATAGGCAACGTTAAAAAATCACCAAACAAACAAATACATCATAGAACGATCCCGTTAATTCTGCTGCTGGTAGTTCTCCGTAACTTTTACGAATGTTTTGTACTGTGTAGTATCCATGTTTTTCAATGGTTGACCATCCGCAATTTTTTTTCCATAAAGTTGTATTAAACCGCATTTTGCTTTCCATACAACCGCCATCATTCTTCAGGAGGGCTCCCACAAATGTTGAACAGTCTCTTAACGGAATTTATTACTAATTTCTCATTTTCCAGTTCTTTAATAACAGTCACTCGAGCGCGTCCACTAATGCGTTAACACGAGCTCTTTAGCCTTTAAATTAAAATGGGAAGGAGATGATTTAGTGTTGCCAACTAAAGTTGTTTTAGTGTAGACCACATTTTATCCCTCCATTGTTTAAAATAAAGATCAGTGTTAGTTATTAATTTTTGGGACTGCATCAGCACTTGGTGCCATAATGCACATTCGTTTCGCATTTATGTAAAAAATTAAACTCATCCATGAGGCAGATTCCGTCGGATGAAATCTTGAAATAACAAATAGTTTATTGTTTATTTATTGAATATCCAGCATCGAAAAGAACTAGGGTTGCCATCTGTATTTACCAATGTATATCTTGTTAGTGACGTCTTATGAATAATATCGCTTTTGTCTACGTAATCACATAATAGAGTGCATCGTTAGAAGATTTCCAAACTTCTTAACATTATACCTTGGCATAGTATTTTCAACCAAAACAGAAAGTAAAACCATGGATACATGGATTAACTTTTATACGGTTCATAAAATAATCCAGTTTTAGTTGCATGCGTATTATGTAGTATTAGCACTAGGGAAATATACCCTAGATTGATCCCCTAGACATGTAAATATTAGTTTATGTCTGTCTTTGATATTGAAAGGATCGAGAAGTGAAAGAACAATTTTAAATTTCAATTTTTAATAAGTAAAAAAAATAACTTTATGATGCATTCAGTATATGCGTGTATTATGTAACATAGTTGTTTCACATTGAACGTTTTTCTTTCCCTTATAATCCTGAAATGTTTTATATTATCATACAGAGAATATGTTATGCATGGATTTATATTGATGAAATTCACTCTTGAAATTTCAATTTTCTAATTTTTTTTTTTAAATTTCAGGTTGGTCCTCCTCCAACACCTCTAAGGAACGGATCAATAAGTTCTGACTACCTTCAGACATGGAAAACGAGATTAATTTTTTATCGCAGCATAATGAAACTTACCTGGACAATAATCTGAACAGGTCCTTAGGATGGGAATCCCTAAAAGACAATAACAACACCGAGCAAAATGGAGGTCAGGTGTCGCCTTATGTCCAGGCCCTCATGTACGTCATGTACATCACCATATCAGTGGCCGCCATAGGTGGCAATGGCATCGTCTGTTTTATAGTTTTGGCATATCAAAAGATGAGGACGGTGACCAACTTTTTTATCGTGAATTTGGCCGTGGGGGATATCATGATGGCGTCTCTTTGCATTCCTTTTACCTTCGTCTCCAACATCATCCTTATGTACTGGCCTTTTGGTGCCATCATGTGTTCTATAGTAAGCTACGCCCAGGCCATATCAGTTTTCATTAGTGCTTACACTATGGTGGCCATCAGCATCGACCGCTACATTGCCATCATTTATCCCCTGCGACCACGTATGACGAAATTGCATGCCAAAGTCACTATTTTATTGGTGTGGATCGTGGCCATTGTCACGCCACTGCCCACTGTCATCTATTCGCGCTTGGACCGCCCTGCAAACTGGACTTATGAGGACAAGTTCGTTTGCACCGAAGTTTTCGAGGAACAGGAACAACTGTACTACTACACTATGGCCCTTACAGTGTTACAGTACGTGTTGCCCTTGTTCGCGCTCATCTTCACATATGCCCGGATAGCACTCGTGGTATGGGGGAAAAGGGCACCTGGAGAGGCTGAAGACAGCAGAGATCAGAGATTAGCAGCTTCCAAGAGAAAGGTAGGAAAAAACCGTTTTTATTTGTGTGGAAACACAAAGAGCAGTAATCATTGATAGGAAATAAGTAAGGCACATGATACGTCTTATCAACTATGCATAAGCTTGCGATGTTATTGTTGTGTACATGTACGTATGTAACGCCTGCATCATCAAATCATGCTGAATGCTCTTTTCGTTTTGCTTCAAATCATTTAAAGATGCCCTTTATGTTCTTGGCGAATTGTATGAAAGCGCTTTGTGAATTTCAAAAGTAGTCATTAGCTTTCTTGTGTCGCCTTTCGAATAACGGCATTATTTCTTAGTTTGCTCGCTTTTGGCTTCTTCTCAACAAAGCAAGGTTACGTTCAATTCAAGAGTCAAAATACTTAGTAAAGAGAGTTTCACAGAAATCAGCACCTGGAGAAACTATAAAGGCAATACTGGTTATTGGCACAACGGTAGATAAATAGGAGAAAAGGGGTTACAATATTGACAAAAAATTGAATGAGATATTGTCAGAAAAAAGGAGTTACAATATTGTCAGAAAACAAGAGTTGCAATATTTTCAACAAAAAAAAGGGTTACAATATTGTCAGAAACAAGGGTGTTATAATATTGTCAGAAAACAAGAGTTGCAATATTTTCAGAAAACAGAGGTTACAATTTTGTCAGAAAACAGGGGGTTGCAATATTATCAGTTAGCATAACTTTCCATGCTACTGATGACAGAATACATGAAATTATCGGAAAAATTATCCGATGTGAATTTTAGTAAAGGGTAATGTAAACATTATGTCAAAACGTGGTGAGAGGATGCTGTTATAAACACTTATACAAGTTATATGCGTGTATGCGTTTGTTATGAATAAAAGCACTGCACTTCAATTAGCAACTTAAATGAAAATGGTCAACAGTTTTCAGGGTTGAAGTTTAAAATATTAAAGCAGATTAATTAAGCATTTCTTGATGGTCTCATGGTTGTCAAATGTAGTTACGTGAGATATACACGCGGTTAAGCTCGTGTGAGTGCATCAGCGAATATGTTGTATAACAGTCCGTTTGAAAGAATTGGAAAATAAGTAAAGATGTACTTCATAAATAATAGGTTTTAAATTCCACCAAAGATTGTTCAAAACTTGTACGAGACCATTCCAAGATGATTTGATGCTGGATTGAAAGCAAAAAAGTGGTATGACACCTCTCTACAAAGGACTTCACTAGAGTTATAGCCGATAAAATCGTAATAAACCAGAATTGGAATTTTATCTGTCTTGAAACAAAGCCAATGATTCGGTACTAAAATCTATAATAATATCCCAAATGATTCTATATCAAAGCGGCAACTTTGACGATTCATGTCTGATGCAGTATATCTAATCAAGGAGAAACTTACTGGCATCAGAGAAACTTTAAAATGAAGATGGTACATCCAAGAAGGCAAGGGTTTTGAGTATAATTTAAACGAATTGTATAAAATAATGGTAATTAACTTATAGGCGGTATCTACTTAACTGCAAAATTCGTGACAAATGAAATGAAAATTAATTATTAAACATTGAAACACAAATAGTAATCAGTAGATCATGAAATATATATAGTCCTGTAGGTGAAAATTTCCACCTACTACTGTACTTAAAATATTCAGCATGCGTACAAATTGTGTATACTGCAGATACTTTGTGCGAAAGGTAATTTACAGCCAAAGTAATTTCTCTAAATATCAATGGCTAATTTAAGTGGAAGTCTTGACTCTGGAGATTCAAAGAGGTAATTTGTAGATTGTGAAACCAAGTAATCAGTTACTGTGAAATTTGGTAGTGATTAACGTACACCAACCAATTCGCTTAATTGAAAACGTGCATGGAATGATTAAATTTGGTGTCTTTGTATTGCATTTTTTATGAAATACGAATGCTTTAATTTGAATTTTTAAACTAATACCTAATTTTTAAAACATAATTGATAAATGAAAGTAAGGTGATTATTTTTTGTTTGTTTTACGTATTCAAATAATTTAGGAAGAAATGTAGGTATGACTTTAGAACATATTCATGATTATATTCTGGATAAATTTATCTAATTTCAATTTCACGTGCTTATTACTTTCAATAAGGTTGGAAAATTAGGTAATATTTAATTAAGCAATAATATTATGCTAAAGTTTCACAAACATTAAAATATGCGTGATATACATTATAAACATTGTACGAAGCTAAAATAAGTACACTATATTTTATTTAGTTAATTTACATGAATTATGTAATACAAAATTAGTAATAAAGTTTGAGAAAAATTAATTTCAGGAGAATAAATCTCCATGGATTTTTTAACTTTATCGTGCCTTGCTAAATTATGAAAATTAGCAATAATGACCAAGCTTGTGCTGTATGAACCTGATACAAGCCATTTAAAGCTTTCCTTCACATTTATCTAAATATTATTCTCTAATTTCACACATACATCACAATACCGCTTTGATATTTTTGGTATCTCTGACTTGTAGAAATTTACATTTTATGCAAATATTTACATTATGATATATTCGTTGTCTTTCGATTATATTATAAACATATGGTTTTTATTTATTTTTACATTTGTATTTCGCTCAGCAACATGTTTTATTCAAAATTAAAAAATCGATTAAGAATCACGTATTATAAATGAATGTTCAATTTACCTTATAATCCGTATAATGATATTAGGTATACTGATATTACTTGAAAATATACCCATAGTAGTTGAGCAAACAAGAAGCACTACTACAAAATTAATTAAGTATTTTTGCTTAAATGGCTAATATCATGTTTTTCTATGACTACTTCATATTATGTCAAATGTTATGTATCAGGTTTGGATTTATACGCTGTAAATAAAAATTAGCTTAAATCCGCTCAAGGATTAATTATTTCTATATTCTAATGAAGGCCTAAGCGGCCGAAACGTTGTGTCATCAACAAAATACTCTCCATCTAAGAAAAGTTTCTGTAGTTAAAGAAATTTCTAATCCGTAAGCGAATTTATGCAAATTTTCTATTTATAGCAAATAAATCTGAGGTTGATATTTAAACATGATATTAGCTATTCGAGTAAAAAATACGACTGCATTCTTCAATAAAAACAGGCAGCTGATATTGCAGCCATTTCTGCATAATCATGAGCATACAATACAGTAAATGCCAGCATGCATTATCAAAATCATATTTTATTTTCAAATAATAGTAGTAATGTACGCCTATCGTAATGTACATTGAACATACATTTTTAATATCAATGGATTTATTATTTCGTTGCTGGGCGAAATATAAATTTCAAAACTATCAGACAATTGAATGGAAAACAACATATGAGGATTCTAGAAAATACGTATAGGTTACACGTGACATCGGATATGAATTTCTCGATTCGTGCATTTTTAAAAGTCTAGCCCATGTTCAATATTATTAAGCGCACATGCATTGTTGGACTCACCCACCTGACAATCGGTATTAGTATTTTGGATTATTTGGTAATGTACTATAATATAGATATAGAGAAAGAAAGAAGCACAGTCGTGGCCGATTTTTAGAGGAACTATCATGGAATTTACCAAAAAATAAAATTATACAGGAAAATAAAATTAGAAACTTTGTGTACTTTTTAGTACTTTTTTGCTACATTGATTTACGCAGAGAAAACTTTCAGTGAGCATTTAAAGGCAGCAATCATGCATTACACCTATGCTTGACAGGAAAGCTAGCATCACCAACTAGGGAGTTTTGCCAGTTACAGATTAGCATTAATGCACTACAAAACCGGAAGCGCATATGCATTTGTGGGACATTCCAGGCCCACCTGGCAATTGGTATTAGTTTTTGGATTTGCATTTTTTATTTTTTGGTAATTTATAAAAAAATAAACATTCAATGTCGCAAAAGTATAAATTACACTAATATATTTTCTAATTGTTTTTTTTTCTCTTTTTTTATAAATTGATATCCAATATTACGTATAACATGTTTTCTGGAATCCCCACATGTAATTTCCTAGCTCAATCAGATTATTTCCGAAATAATACTATATTGAAGATATTTGAGAGTTATTGAATTATGCCTCAAAATGTATAATGTTTTGATATTAACTTCTATCCACTGTGTATACATTAATATCAGAACGTTACATTCAGTTCAATATTTCGCCTTTAAATGGTCTAACTTAAACCATATAGTCGCCTAAAGAGAAATGCTTGGTACCAAACAAGAGTACATTGCTATACGATGGAATTCACTTTAGTGTACATCGGTTCAATATGGACCCCTTTGTTATAAAGCAATAAAAGCATATCATCTCATCATCTTTATATTTTATTACAATGTTAGCTTGATTTGTTTTAATACAAATTAATTATAGAACTATAATTTACCTAGTAATTCATTATCTGTTCTGCTTAAAAATTCACTACATTTATTCTTCTAATGAAGTGTATGACAAAGGTATGTAGGGTCACTTCATTTTTTTACAACGCCTCAAAGCAGCTATCCAACAGTTTGTTTGAAAAGTGGAATGGAATTGAACAATTTATGAATTAATATGCAGTGAATAAATATACTTTTAATGAAAACACGAAAATGCAAAATAAGACATATGTAGGCATTAATTTTTTACAACTTTATTAACGATGTTAAAATGTATTAGATAAAGCGCACTCGCGAATTTTCCATAATTTGGTCATAAAGCTGATGTTTTTGTGGAAGGCGACAGTTTTACGACAAAAGGTACTAAAATAGTGCTCTATTTTTAACTGAAATTCCTTTGATCTTTTAAAATCGATATAGACGACTTTCCATCTTTACATTCTCGTTTCCCGCCTTATTTTTGGGCTTACCAACACATTGGTTCTGCATATAACACCACTCGAGTTAATTCGAAAAAACCTCAGGAAGAACCTGAATATGGGTATTTTTTTCTAAAAATATTCGAAAATTGCTGAAATGTAGGAAAACGTAGCTTAAAATAACGAATAAATCATATACGTTTACATTATGACATACATATAGTCGTGAAAAATGTTGTGTTTTTTATCATTTCGGATGATACATCATCCGAAATTGTGGAAACTTTTTCAATCTTTTTTGCCAAAAATATGAAGTTTGAAGGTTGAGAATAAAGATAATATAAAAGTAATTACGATCTTAATTTGTTAACGCTATATTGAACCCACTCTCTTACTGAACCACATCATCTTAATTAGTTTTAGTTTTATCTTCATCATTAGTTTTATCATGAATTTGGAAATCTTCCCCAAGTTTTGATGATGATAGGAAAGGAAACTTAAGCTCTGTCCATACTTAACAAAATTAAACGATAAACCCTGGATTGTTGAAAAAGTGTGCTTACCACAAGAAGCAACCATTTTGTGAATTTTAAATGAAAAATGATCGAATATAATTATTCAACCATCTGGTATATTAAATAATCTCGACAGATAAGGGTTATTGGTTACAGATAAGGTAACAATTATGTTAGGTTGCCATATGTATCCCTGGTGCTGATACAAAGTGCCTTACAAGTAAAATTTTATTATTTTAGTAAAATATTTCTATGCAAATTTATTATGCGATTATCTGCAATTTATGGTACTTTTTGTCTGGTACTTATTATCAATTTGCCACTTATAAAGTACGCAGCTGACATTAATTAATAGTCTGTAATTGGCTTTGTGATTATGTGTATGCTGGTAGTTTGCATGTATAACAGGTCTCATAATCCTCATGAGGTTAATTAATTCGCTAATAGTTATTTGAATCTACAAACTTGGTATGTTTATGTGTGTTCATGCTAACATCGTAGATTTATTTTGAACATAACATAACAATGCATAGATAATATTGTTACAGGGTGACCATGAATTATTATTCCGCTTTTGATTTATTTAAATGAAGACACATAAAAAAAGGTTTTCCTTATTTATGATCCGTAGGGTCTTTCTACATTAATTGTACAGCATTCTCATCAAATGTATCCTATTACTCGTTTGAACTTTAATTAAGCTTTGACAATGGCTTTTGCATCTTAATTAATTTCTAATGGCAACGTGAGCGCTTTAAATTCTGAGATAGCTAAAAATGTTATGCTGAGAATGATGTACAGTATAAGTCACTGCATCGATTCAAGATGAAGAATGGATGGGCTCTGCGTGTAATGACTCGTGATGATTGCTTATCATAAAATATGCATACATCACACTCGATTTTATAGACGATAGTCTGGAATGATTAATTGCTCATGTAATAAAAAAGGTATATAATGTATAGACCTACTCTTGAAAAGCTATTTCCTCGAATGATTTGATTTTGGTAGCAAGCAATGAACTCATTCAAATTTTATTGAAATATTTCATCATTTTCAAAGAAATTTTGGCTCGAACTTTTAAAAATAAAATATACCGTAAATGGAAAGGAACTGGTATTGTTGGATTTTCTCAATATGTTATTCAATATATAGCAGGACAAAGCTTAAAAGGCGCTGACCAATTTCTGTTGTTTCATTGAAGTCCCATGCCAATTACAACAAATGATTTATAGTCACCCTGTACACATTTTCTCATTTATCTCGCTTGTCCCATAATCTTTTCATTCGTAATCATTAATGTTCTATGCTGCTTGCATCGCATGTTCTGATGTTGCAAACGGTTTGTGCAACTCTTGTAGTCCTTCCTCTGTTCCTCATAGATTTCCATTTCCCTCTTCCTTGTCCCCAATTTTTTTCTATATTCCAGATGATAAAAATGATGATCATTTGTGTACTGGCCTTCACCTTAAGTTGGCTGCCCTTCAATGTCCTCATCATCATTGGTACTGAATATCCCAGCATCTTTTTTGACCCCAACATGCCCTATGTTTGGTTCGCATTCCATTGGTTGGCCATGAGCCACGCCTGCTATAACCCAATCATCTACTGCTGGATGAATTCTAACTTCCGTTCCGGTTTCCGTAGTGTTCTGGGCATGTCCAACAGTTCTGACCATAAAACAGTCATTTCAAAATCAACTTTTAAAAGAACATTTGTCCAATTGTAGAAAAATGCTTACTGTACGCATCGGTTTTGCTTGCACATACTCTGTTAGCACTATATAGCACTCAACCAGATTCTATTTTAAATATAGTAATTCGAAATAGTATGCCAATATAAAAACATTGATTTTCCTTTTAGTGCCATCTGTACCAAGATCTTGTAGCGCCTTTCTTGTTAAACCCTAACTTCTACTGAACAGGGTGTGGATTGCTCATTGAAAGGGTCAAGCATGACTTTGA
Organism: Ophyiulus pilosus; assembly: GCA_033995625.1. Classification (NCBI taxonomy): domain Eukaryota; kingdom Metazoa; phylum Arthropoda; class Diplopoda; order Julida; family Julidae; genus Ophyiulus; species Ophyiulus pilosus. The sequence goes on along the minus strand of JAUJYV010000578.1, from coordinate 25,542 downwards.
AATGCCAGTTTCTTTTGAACAGTGTTTTTTATCCATTGTAATTTTAAGTTATCAACTGTAGGGCCATAGTGCTGCTATCGACTTGGAATAAATTACATATAAAATGGTATTTGCACACTTGGTGCGGTTGCAAATCTTAAATGGCCGTCATGACCCTCCTGCCAAACATTTTGAGTTGCAGTCATGCAGTGACACATTTGCTTATACATACTGCTAGCTTAAGTTTATACTTAACTAAGGTTCGTACTTAAGGCTAAATCAAGGTTCATATTAAACCCTTTTTAAATCCAATATTTAGTATTTGTAATGGCCGGAGTATAGTTTCGAAATTTCAACATTTAATGAAATGCCATTAGAAAACCTCCTGTCTTCCTCTTTAGTATTACTTTATCTAGGAAGATAAATAGATTCATTAAGTTGTCTAGACAGGTCAGCTTATAAGCTTTATCCCAGATAACTTGTAAGTTTAAATCTCCCATAGGTATTGTTAAAAAGACGCTGGGGCCACATGGGAGTGTGAAGGATCGGCAATACGTGATATTTTATTAATTCATTAAATAATAAATTACAACATTTATTAACTTCGTGTGGGGCCTAAACTAAACGTAGCGCTCACAGCCTTGTACTAACAGAGCCATCTAGATACGAAATATGGAAACAGGCGTAATAGGGGGTGGGGGAGGTTGCTAAATACATCCCATGGTCACCTTGTATTTTTCCAATTTGTAGCTTATTATTAAGTCATTGAATAGCACTGACATAAAACTGAAGAAACTACATTAGGAAAATGTAATAATACTGTATTAGTGCCGCTTATGTTAGTTTTTGCTTTGTGTTTTATGATTGGTATGATAAACCCTCAATTAGACACATTTTGAAAATAAGTTTTGCTAACATTAATATGTATATCGTTGCCATTTTCCCATTAGTAAAGTAGTATTTATTTATAGTAAATTTGGATATATCTGAATTAGTTTTCAAGTATTATGTATTAAGAGCATGCAACATATGAGAAAATAAGCTGATATATCGTAAAATGTGGATACTTTGGGCCAGTTTCTGATGTTTGTTTTGTTTTTTTGTATTTCTCAAAAAGAGTTGAATAATTACGACCTGAAACTGACCAGGTAAATTTGAATCAACCCCCTTTTCCCGAATGTGGCAGAATTTTGATTCTGATTAACAGCTCCAGGGATATTCCTATCCATTTCTTCCCCAAAGTTAGCTCATCATATGGAGTAACTTTGGAGCAGGGCGTTTTCAAGGAATATCCCTAGTGGAAAAATTATATAGGGTAATAAGTCCCATATATGATATTTTCAATGTATGTCTGAAACCATGTACAGCCATGTATTGAGTTAATAAACTCAACTCTTCAATATTATCATATTACAAAGCTGACAGGTGTTTTTTAAATTTTTCTTCGTCAAAAACACTTAGGATTCTACTTCAGAAGTACAGAAACTCAAGTTTGGTCCAATCCCAAATTACCCCGCTAATGCCTGATTTTCGACTAACATAACCTATAGTTTTACGTATATATGTTTGATATTAACATGAATAATACTCAAGGCATATTTGAGGCACTATATTGAACTGTTTTAACAACAGCAGTTCTAGTATTTCTTTCTGAGATGAAAGTTTGACGACATTAGCGAAAACACAAAACAGGTTTCACAATACAATATTGCGAATACTGTGAAGTCAGCACAATGTTCTTCTCTCCAACTGGCTGAAAAAGCACAATTGAAACCCTCTTAATTAAGACATTCCAACTGAGCAAAACGATGACTGCTCTAAAGTTCTCCCCGTCCTACTTCTGTCCCAAAGTATCCACATATTTCGGTACGTATGTATTTTAACAAAACGTATTTTCATGTGCTTTTGAGGTTTAAGGCCCCATGGTATAACTAAACGCGTCCCTTGTTACATTTGGTTGTGATTTGCATCGACTAATCTGAGATATATACTTTATATATTTCTAGAGTAACACCACTTTTTTCAAGGTAGGACATTTTTTCTAGCCAACCCAACTTGTACAGATACCATTTTATTAGTAGAATTTCAAGTAAGTCAATACGCAGATTAATAGACGTGAAAACTTAGCATGAAAAGGGGCTTTTCTAACAAATACCTTTGAATCGTATGAGCATAGATTGAAGATATATAGAGGACTAGAACTGCGTTTGTGCTAACAGAACGATAACCTGTATGACCATTAGATGTATGGTCCTCGATAATTCTTTTTTCAGATGGTCAAAATGATGATCACGGTTGTGATCATCTTCACCTTGTGCTGGCTGCCCCTGAACATCCTGATGGCCATTGGCACCCGTGATGCCAGCATTTGGAGTATCCCTGGCATGGTGTACGTGTGGGCCATCTGCCATTGGTTGGCCATGAGTCACGCTTGTTACAACCCCATCATCTACTGCTGGATGAACGCTCGGTTCCGGGATGGCTTCCGGCACGTTTTTCGTCATGTTCCTGGCATCCGTGGAATGTTGTCCCAAAAAAGGTTGGAGGACGATAACAGCCTGAAACGGTGCAACACTTACACCACGTCATACACCAGCGTAAGGACTACCAGTATTCGCAGTGCAGGTCACAGGGTGGCCAAGTCCAACGTGAACTCCAATATCCCGTGCTCTGAGAAGACTCCTTACAACGAAACCATGATTATGCTCAAGAAAAATCAACATCTTCGACCACCTCACCCTGGTGATGATGATGATGAAACTGGAGAAACCCATATATAAATAAATGCAGCGGTTTGTTCTGTTGTAACGAACCTAAAACCTATACCGGCAATGCAAATATTGCACTTGTATATTCTAATACACGGTCAAACTTAGCCATGGTAAAAATGGTAAATCATATCTGACTCTAAATAAAAATGCTGCTTTGTAAGTTTAGACTTATCACAAATACTACACCTTTAAAGGTTTTATCAATTTCCTTTAAGAAAAGGGGTATTGTGACATCTTACATGAAGCATAATAAAAGGTGTTTTGTGGCACCTTCAATTCAATTCAACACCCTACAGAAAGCAAATAAATTCCATATGGTATGGGGGGGGGGGGGTCGTACCCAATTTCAGGAGAATGCTTTTACGTTAGTAGTGACTTAACTTCATTGTTAGATTGAATTTCTACTAAATCTGGAGATTCGTCAGATAGGCTAAATGTGGTGCTCATTAAGAACCTGAAATATATCAAGAAAGTATTTTCCAGCACCTTAAGGTACTAAATAAAATAATGTTAACAATAAACTGAATTTTGAACCCCTCAAATAGGCATACTTTCAAAATTCCGTAATTGACTGTAAATTCCCTGAATTTCTTTCTTGTGATTTGTTTATATTATCTGCTGTACTTGGTGATGCCATTTGTTTATGATAGCAGTGGCTATTTGGAAAGAGTATGTTCACTGGTAGTGCCACCTATGATCTGCCAGCTTAAAAACCTATAAAGGTGTTATAAATGTGAATTTCATTTAAAACACCTCTCTTTAGACTAGAAAACACCTAACAAAAATAAAACTCCTTAAACTGAACATGTTAACACCAATGGGAGTTTCCAAACACATTTTTAACTTTATTCTTTGAGCTTGCAATGTGTCCCAGTCAATCTGTGATTTTTCTCATGGCGAATACAAATACTGATGATCATAAAATATACAATGGATATTACTCGTACAGTAAATATCTTACACAACAATATAAGTGGAAGAAATTTTTAAATAATGCAGTATTTCAACACATGCAATGTATAAGATTCTTGCTGGTGAAAAGTAGTGAAAAGTAGACATTGTTCTCACATAAGTGTATTCTGTACTCATGATTTCTTTTATAACACAACTTATTGGCGTAAATTATTACATGTTTGAGGAAAAACCATTAAGAATATCCTGGATTGAGGCATTTAAATTACGATATGAAATTCCACCACTATACTGATATTTATTGTACAATTGTATTACGGGAAAATGATTTAAAATTCTATGCAGTGTCTGGTGATTCATTCTACATGGGATAAGTTGAAATTTACCACAAACATAATTTCGAAATACATCAAAATAGGAGCAGCATTTTTGTATTTCCGGTATAGGCATAGTAGGGGGTTTACTTTAACCTTAAAATAAGCGTTCAAAAAAAAAATTTTAGTACAAACTATTACTTGGATGCAGATGTCAAGATGTGACGTAGTAAAGTCTCGTGATGTTCTGGTTTGTTTCCACTAAAGAAAAAAATCGGTGATTTTATGTGATTAAACGGGAACACCATCCATCTCCTAATAAAATGATGTGCTTGCATGTGCATGTAGTGTATCCATTTTCCATTCTTGATTTTTCCAGTTTTACACAATTTCAAATTACAAAATTGCAAGGATAAAGCAGTATATCTGCTTAATAGCCGTAAGCTGTAACACTGTGTATCGCAGCTGTATTATTTCCCAGACATTATGCATGGTTGAGATAAAAATGTATTTTTAAACTAGTGGCATGTTCATATGTAGATCCAAAACAAGGAACAAGTTCTCCTACAAGCATATTCCGGATATGCTTGCTTTCAGAGTTTAGTCATTTATCACATAGTAAAACACCCTACTTCATACATTTAAACTCATACTGGTTCTTTAAAAAGAATGGTTTCTCAGGCTATCTTGTACACCTGTAATTTTTCAGTGTTTTGCGGATTTCCTTCATAGAGCGAAGGGTGAATTTTTTTTTTAGAATATGGTGATGTAACTCAGCATGGAGGTACTTCCGACTCCATCGTCATGGGAACGGATTTCTTAGTTTCAGGCCCTTTAAGAAACAGATTAGACATACCATGTAGTTTTATTTTGGATAGGAATGTTATCTGGAGAGTAATTAAAAATCATATGTTTAAATTTCCTTAACCATGTTTTGGAAATAAACTTTTACTGTGTTTTCATCAACCGAAATTGCTAATCTGTTTAGTAGGAATAAATTGGTTATCGACCTCCATATTCATTTTTTTCCTCTCATACCGATAAATTCATTATGACCTAACATATTCTGTACCATAATTTATAATAATCTCGAAACAGGTTCAGTATCTACGGAAATAAATAATTCAGTGATGATTGAATTGCAATAATAATTCAAATGAATCATATCTTCATTATATTTGATAAAAAATTGAATTTACATCTTGGTTCATTTCAAAGATTGTGCTTAAGAACACCTTTAAATAAAGAGATTTGGCTAGAATCTTTATTATAAAATGTATATTAAAAATTACTAGTAGAAATCGATAATGTAATCCTTGTTAAACATCACTTTAATTGGCTAGGATTTTACTAAGCTGGGCCATAAATTACGATCATTAATAATAATGAGATAATACTGCAGATTTTTTTACTAGAAAATTATGGAGCACAAAGAGAAAGAATAACTTCTATTTAATATTAATATCTTAATATAAACAAAATTCTAATTGGATTTTATCTACATAGTATGTGGGTGGTTTTAACATTTGCAACCTTATGGAGCAATTTCAGAAATCAATGACATGCCGGAAAAATAGATACAGAAACTTAAATTATTAAGTTAATTATTTAACATTGCTCTCACAAACTAACTAAGGGGCCATTCAAAAAGGACGTCCCCGAGACTCTTTCCAGAAAACTTCTTGGAACATACAAAGGCCCATCGTATTTAAAAGTCCAAGCACCCGTCTCGCTGCCAACTCCACAACATTTCTCCAGATTTTTCTGATTAACGCAAATCTCCTGACCTCGAAAGGAAATTCCAGCATAAAATTGTGGTTTAACGCAAATTTTGGCAAAATATCCAACTTTCCCGAGGTTTTAAAAATTAAAGTACATAAGGGACTAGGGACACATTTCTTCTGGTGTCCCTTTCACTTATCTTTAAACCTTAATTAAACAGAAAAAACAAAAACTGAAAAATAACATCATTAGTGGACGTCCAAAATGGCTACCCATCTCCGTCCCCTGTCCACGTGCCAGCAGCCCCCCTCCCCCTATCCACCTCTTGTGGACGTCCTTTTTGAATGGCCCCCAATTTGTTTCCATATTTTCCTTAGCTGACGCAGGTTTTTGCCAAGGCAACATTGAGGATTATATTACTTCAGCACAAGCAAATTTTGGTGAAGTTTTATGGTTATTTCCAACATAAAATTAAAATATGACTCTCGCCGTTGAGTAGTGACATGAAGTCACCTCGTAAAAGTTCGTGAACGTCTCAATGATTTTATTTTACATCGCTTTAGCGAAATAATGTTTCAAAAGCGAGACATTACATAATAGGTCGAAAGGCGTGGTCGCATTCCGTTATTGCATGTTTTCTGAAAATATCTACGATGATAACAGTTTGCAGGCATATTGAGAAAACATGACACGTTTGTATTTATAGCTATTTAAATATCAATAACAATGGAAAATCACTAGCAAACATGATAGGTAAATCTATCGTCATAAAAGATAACTTCATATTTTGAAGAAAAAAAATCGATACACTGTATATCAAAGGTAGGAAAAAATTGATTTTGTAGAAATCTTTGAAATGGAAACATTAATAAGTTATTGGAATCAAACATCTTGCTAAAAATCGATTTAAATACAAATATGCATTAGGAATTACCACACATGTGTTAACAACTTAACATTAAATAATCTTCTATGATATATTAAATTTATTAAGTCAATCTTCAGACCTCGTAATCTAGCCTAATTAACCGCAAGAATAAACATGCATGGCAATAAGTAATTCCCATTAGGGGCCATTCAAAAAGGACTTCCATGAAATTTCTTGAAAAAATTACCTTCCCCCATCCCCCACCCCTACTCCTTGTCCACACGGTGTTCATTTTACCCAAGACACCCCCTCCCTTCCTCATTGACGTTATTATTATTATACATATATTTTTTTTTTTGGAAAAGTAAGGTGTCCAGAAAATTTGTTGGAACATACTTAGACCCATTCTATAAATTTCCAAACACCCATCTCGCTGCCAATTCCACGAAATTTTTTCACATTTTTCTCATTAATGGAAATTCTCTGATCGTAGGGAAATTTCAGCATAAAATTGTTTTTTAACACAAATTTTGGCATAATATCCGACTGAAAAAACACCATCATTATTGGGCGTCCATAGCGGCTTCCCTCTTCCATCCCCCCTGTCCACATGCCAGCACACCTCCCCCACCCCCTCTTGAGGACGCCTTTTTCGAATGGCCTCTAATATTATTTAAAGGAATTTGATGTAGTTTTGTTACCAATGGATGGTGTGACCGTTTAAAAGGTGCAGATATTGTGTATGTTTGTTTACCTCGCTTTAAAAAATGTTTCAATCCATTTTTTTTTTAGTTATATAAATGTGTGTCCAATATTTTGAACATTTAAAAAGTAAGATATGTCATTACTTGTTGAAACCTTATGAAAATCACTGTTGGGAACCTCCCTGATTAGGAAGTTGACAACATGGCAGCCTACACCGTATACGAAATAGTCAATAGTATGCAGGTTTTTCGCCATTGTTATTTCTCATGTTTATGACGAGTATAACATACAGTAACTACTGAAACTGATAGATATTTGATAATCGGAGCTTTTTTGTTTGTTTATAAAAACTAAATGTGGAAGTTAATAATTTTCACTTTCCTGTGTTCTTCTATCTTTTTGATAAACGGATCTATTCGCTAATCACTCCAAAAATCTGAACTGGAGTTTCATTAACATACATAAGTTCTAACTTTTATTGGATTGATGTTTATTTTAGTATGAAACAGAGTGACTCATAATATATGTTTGTTTATTGTATATAATAGTTCATTAGGTAAATGCCATATTTGCCCATTGAATATATGAATGTTTGAACTCAGTTTAATCACGAATCTCCTGCACTACAGGGTTATAAAAGCGAGTGTTTAAAAAAAACATGAATTGATATTAAATATGTTGAAAGCCATCGTTTGCAGCTACAAGGTATGAGATTTTAAAAGTTTTATATATCAGGTTTATGAATAAATACTTTTCAGTGATGGCTAATGTACTACTTACTACGTGTCTGATAGAACAAGTCTCGTAACATTTCATGAATAATCAGTAATGAAGTAATTGGTGACGTATGAGTTAAGTTCGTAAAAGTTGTAAATAAACACTAATTATTTTGAATAAAATAAGTGTGAATTTGAATAATTCTTTAATTTATTGTTGTGTAATTTTTAATGGAAAATCGACATCGGCATTTTTTTGTTGTAAATTTTGGACAGGAAATTTGTTCTTACATTGCAAACGTTAACATAACATTTTACTCATGCCATGCTTTGTATGACATGGTGGTGGTCTTGAGATGGACACGTGACAACCACTTTACTTCCTTAAAATAAATCATGTTAGTAACTTTAAAAAAATGGTTCCATTTGATTTACATTTATGTACCAATGCTTTCGTTTAAAAAAATGTTCTGCACCAAGGTGTGTAACGCCCCCATCACTCTTGTCACCTTCTCAAATAATGCGTTTTTTAAAACTTTCCACCAAAAGCAACATGAGGCAACAAGATTTGCTTAAACAAATATAGAATAAATGTTTACCTACTGTGATGTTTGACCAAACTTATGACGATTTTTTGTTGCCAGAATCATGGTTTAGGCAACATTTCGCCGATCGCTCGGGAGGCGGTCTGGATCAAAAGGAAAAAATGTTGCTACTTTAATGCGCATGCTCAGCCGTCGGCTCAAATCTTGACCTGACCTGAAATTGACCTGATGTCGTCTGCAAATCGGGTCTTGAGCCAGTTTCACACTTGGCTCACTATTGATCAAATTCGGCTCCTAGCGCACGATTTTTGGTTTGCGCATGCACTGAGCTCACATATCGTCTGCTAAAATTTCTTCGGCATGCCAAACTCAGTAGCCCCTCATTTTTCTCACAATGAGCTAGCAACGTGAGTCAGCTCATTATGCGCAAAATGAGCCAAGTGTGAAACCGGTTTTGGAAAAATGCGTCATAAACTGTACACATTTTTCATTTTTTGGCAACTTTTGCTGGATACACCTCAGCATTCATCAACATGTTGCCGGATTCATTGTTTCAGGTTTGGGTTTGAGTGTTTGTGTTTGGTGTTTCTGTGTTGCATGTTACCTTCAGTGGAGACCCAGCTTAACGTGTTGTACCTCGCTATTCCAACTTATTACATGTAATGAAGAAATAAATTATATTTATTAATATTTTTTATTAAAAGTCAGCTCGCCCTGCAAATCTAATCATCTCCTTAATATCCATCAGTTTATCTAAATTGCGCATTTTAATTCTTCACTCTTAACATGCAAATCTACTTTCAGGCAGGGCCATTAGCCCTGATTTACGAGAATAATTCGTCTCGTAAATTTGCATTATCACCGCCTGCTTACGTATTTTTTTTTAGCTTTTGTCGATAATACGCTTATTCATTATGCATTATTCATGATCTAGCAAAACCGCCTTGCAACGGAATTTGTACCATGCATGGTAAAATTGTATACTGACCTATAGGAATTTATTCAGGGCAAAGAATTTCGAGAAATTCTTGCCCTCCATCCTTGGTATATCTCTTTCTTTCTTTCCACCCCTGTGCACCCTGAACACCATGGTCATGCCCTGGTCATAATCATTCTGACCACGCTTTGCCATTTCACGATGAAAAACCCCAAATACTTGCATTTAATTATGGGATAGAGTTATGAGGAAGAAGAAAATGTGTGTTTACGTGAAGGGAGGCTTTACTTTGCCCACTAGCAACGAACAATAGGTAGTGTAGCAGGACGAATGTTGTGACCCAGGTGTCCCACAGAGGTAAAGCCTGCCACCCAGGTAACCCTCACCCTCGCCTGTTTAACTGGGTGTGTGGAGTTGGTTTTTTTTTATACCCGCCTTCAGTTTACCCAAAACGTTCCTCCTCCATCTCTCAAAACATGAACCGCGGCATTTATCCTTTTCTTTCCAAGAAAATTTTAATTTCACGTTTCGCATGCCTGCCTAATAGAAATCGTGTGATTCCAAGAATGGTGCATCAGCCTTTGACCCCCACATCAGATGATACTCCAGCTTCATAGTTGAATTTCATTAATCCCTTCATCATCCTTAAGTCTAACTAAGCTTCTTTCTATCAAGGGTCATGTGGGCTTTTGTTGAGTCTTATTAACGTTAAGAATACCGGTATGTGTGGTATGTATATACGTTTTCTTGACACTATGTTATATGTGTTTGATGTTTCTAAGCTTTGTGTTGCCGACCTTTAGATTCCGAATATGGTGCTGTAGACCACTAACAAATCCTTGTTTTGCATGACACTGCTGTTATATATCGACATGCTGTGATTTTCTCTCCCTTGCATAGATCCTTCAAAAATGCCGTTTCATCTTACCGAGACTTGGGTCAAAAATAATCAATCTGTAAGACATGGTCTAGTAACACCAGAAGGTTTTTCCATGGTTGTCCTTTCAGCACATGTGTAACTGGATGCTAATATCGGGCCATTCAAAATGGACCCCCCCCCCCCTTAACCCCGGTCCAAACGGTGTTAATTTATTTCCTGTCCCCCTTCCCTCCTCATAGACGTCCTTAATTTTTTTTTTAAGTAGGGTGTCCAGAAAATTTATTGGAACATACAAAGGCAAATGCGTAAAATTCCAAGCACCCATCTCGCTGCTAATTCCACGAAATGTTTAAAGATTTTTCAGATTAACGGAAATTTCCTGACACCGAAGGGAAATTCCAGCATAAAATTGGTGTTTAACACAATTTTAGGCATAATACCCGACTTTCCCGAGGTTTTAAAAATTCAAGTATATTTGTGACTGATGCCCCTTTCCCTTTTCACTGACCTTTAAAACATAATTAAACAGAAAATTCCAAAAACTGAAAAATACCATCATTAGTGGATGTCTATAATGGCTTCCCCCTCCCCCCTGTCTTCATGGTATCCACATGTCAGCAGACATCCCCCTCTACCACCTCTTGAGGACGTCCTTTTTGAATGTCCTCAAATGGCGTTTTGGTTGCAATATTTTTGCAGGAACAAACCATAATCTAGCAAACTTTACATGTTATTAAAAGTCAAAAAGTGTGACAATATTACCCTTTAATGCTTAAATGATGTCACACAATCTAATTAAGTTTTGCAATGAGTAAAACTACGTGTCACAACTGTTATATTTCACACAAAACAAACAAAAAATAGCATATAATGCAATTTTTAAATAAATGAAGTCATGAAAACTGATGAGAATAATTTTGGGATAAACAAAGACAAATTTGATGCCAATTCGATATTGTGCGGTATTCAGAAACAGATACGTGCACAGCATTTCGATTTTATAATAACTCTCATTGGGGCAAATTTTTACGTGTTGCCAAGTTATTGGAATGCCAGAAAAATGACTGAAATTACAGTGCATCCATTACATTGTCAATACAGAGCAATTTTTAAGCCGATGCTATGCTAAAATTGGCTCCATGCAATTATTTCCAACATGACTAGTGGCGAGTTTCCCTGAGGGTTGCATGCTTTTGGCCTGAAAATAGACTCGTGACTTGCCTTTGATGTTAATTAGCCATTTTGGCGTTAGATTTTGCTAATATATGTAATAAGTAGATTGTTTTTAATATTAATTTCTTTTAAATAAATAAATAAACATTTTTTTATGTCGGAAGCAAACCGCCAGTACTGTTCATAATACAGTATATATTAATTTGTAAAACCTTTTATTGTCTTAAGGTCGCATTATCAGCAACTACTGGTTTTCACCACGTACATATATGTACTATTTTAAAATATTTTAAACAACGAGTCATAATGTGATAATTGAAAAAATGTAACTTTTCTTTATCATTGGAAAGTACAAATGCAGTTTCCTTATTGTGGTTAACCTTGCTTGTTACCGCTTTTATACTTTTTTATACCAATTTATATATATTTTTTTATAATAAATGACTTTTTTACGAAAATAAATGATGTTGAAAAGGAGATACCCGAGACCCTTTCATTGAGTCTACAAGGTCAAACTACTCTCATAATAATTGTTTTGATAAAAACATCTCGTTTTTAAAAAAAAAATATATACTATATAATGGGTTATATATTATTATTGTTATTCTTAAGTGAATTAATAAACTCATATTTATATAATAAAATTAAACTAAGAACATTTAAGCATGTAGATGCTGAGATTGTGCATAAGTTCCTAAGTTCAGCACTAGTAGAAATGCTACAATTCTTAGGTCAGTTTGCTGCAAAATATCACAAATCATAACAAAAAAAAACACGTAATCTGTGAATATAAATATTCAAAGCCTATGAAATTTCAGTAATGTAGATTTTATGTATAAAGTTAATTTAGAAAGTGGTTTTATTTAGGAGTGTATCAAAACAGCTTAATAGGTACATCTGTTTTCAATTTTTGTATACATGTACTATATATTTTTGGATGGACATGAACATACCTTGATTTTCAATTGAACGACTAGGAAAACACTTATGGTGAGATTTCACCATAATTCACATTCCAGTGCGTTCGAAAGAGAAATAACGAGAAGTCAAGGGTGAACGGAAAATGCAGTACTTGCACGGCCAATACACACGCAATTTGGTAAGGGTTCAAGGCAATTGTTATTCCCACGAGAATATATCCAATTTTTTATATTTTTTACTTAACAACATAATAATTCTTAACATCGTTTCAGCAAAGACGCCATGTTCGAATACGATAAACGTTTTTCATTCATGTTTTACCAAAATATAAAATATGAAATTGGTGAGATATGCTTACCTTGATATTAAGAACAGGAATTCAGCCTCATTACACATTGCTGTGCATGTATTTTCACAAACTATTTCTCCCTTGGGTGGACGTCAAACGAGGTTAACTTTATTGTTATTTCATCGGTCATTAGGTAACTATCATTTTCGTGGGCAAATGGATGTTCCATATTCGTCTAGAGCCTATAATTAAACAACAGTGGCAAATTATGAGTACATTTGTTTTCTGCACTAACAATTGGTAAACCAATTTCATTATTCGATCACTGAATATAAACCCTCGCAATTATTATTGTTTTGATAGAGCGCAAAAGTTCAGTTTCGAAACATTTGTTGATGGATTTGGCAACAGGAAAAGGAAAATAAGTCGTGCCACTAACCGTAGCTGACCGCGATGACGTCAGGATGCAAAACCTGGCCATAAACGCAGTAAACGTCTTAATAAATTTCCCTCACTCGAGGACATTAGTTTATGGGATGCCGCTGTGCACTGTATCGTAGCTGAGGTTCTTGTGGTTGCCATATCCAGCACTGGCAATAACAAAGAACAAAAACAGCGAAACGTGGGAAATATAATTGAATTTTTCATTTTTTTTTTTATTTCTGCAGTGCGCCTCCCTTGAACAAGAAAGTATAGCTTCGTAACCTTTGTTTTATTATAAGGTAGGATTAACTTGTTTTATAGGAAAAATGTGACTGAAATATTGAAAACCATTTGCCTATATGCATATGTTATGCCGGCACGACCCCCTTTCTTTATAGTTATAAGAGGGTTAATATCCAAGTTTTCCCTATGTAATAGGCTGACATGATAATGACCCTTTATTTTCCAGCGTAGATGAATTGTGATCACGAATGCAACTTGGTGAAGTTTTCCGATCATAAAACAACACTTTATTTTCATGCACTTGCATTCTTCAGTTTCTTCTGAAGTAAACAAAAGTATGTTTTGTTCGGAAACAAAAACAAGCAAAATTTGAATAACATTTAAGCCTGCTTTGGATTTACTTTTTTTCTCGTTTCAAGATTGAGGGCAAAAAGACATTTGAGATCAGGTTTTTAATTACCATTTCTGGACAAACAAAATTTAAATGCAATGTTAATTTGGATAGAGCATTTGAAATCCCTAAGTTTACAGCTAATTCTATACAGTCGAACCAACTTAAAACTTAATTGCACAAAACGGATAAACGCACATATTTTGCAAGCCCCATGTGCAACTTGTATGGAATTGTGACCAGATAATTGCATAAACCGGTTAATTGCACATTTTCGGCATACCGGTCGCTGTGCAATTAAGCGGGTTCCACTGTATATGTTTCGAATATTTTCTTTTAAATTCATACTGTGCTAAAGCTGCAACTGAATAAAACTAGAAAATTGTTTTATTTTTCTATCGATTTTGATGTCATTTTATATTCTGTTAAATTATGATTTACTGTACTGTATAATGCCAAAATATTTTTTCTTAATTTGGAACATATTTCGATTTCAACGTTTTGATATGTAAGAATATTAACACAGAAGAAGAAAATGAAAATTTAAGGAAAATATACATTTCCGTTTCTGCTCAAACGACCTTTTTATAAGTTTCTTAGATATTTGACATATAACATCCGTAATTAATCAAGGACGTAAATTATCTGTATATACATTTATTTTTAATGAGGAAAGCGAACCTATGTGTTCAACAAATAAATGTTTAGCATGTTGTCGGTTAAAACAATTTGTAAAAAAACAGATTTAACCAAAAATAGACTTCATCTTTTTTAGATTACCATCAAAGTCAGCTTTAATGACAGCTAATCACAGTGGTAATTTACACAGATCTGGTAATTACAATGCCCAAATATTATTTTAATGAATATTTACGGAAACAGCATTTTGACATTACATGTTCATGTATATTATAATGACGATTTTCATTACAGAACCTCTTGGAAGGCTGCGGGAAATATTTCCTAACATACTGTATTACTAAAACCTATGCTATCATACATGTAGATTAAGTTTTTGATCATCTCATATCATTAATCTACCAATGATAAATATTCATGCCACATTGGCAGGTCTAGGGATACCTGAAACTGTAATTGCTCGGTGCATGTATATATAGTTGTTAAATTTCCTGATATTGGACCTGCTTTATCCCTCAAGTGCAATTCCTTCGCAATTTTAGATTTATTTGAGGCTCATATTTATCATCATTAGAATAAGGAATTGCGAAGTTTGATTCCCTGCCTACCCTACAACGCATTATTTCTCTGTTCTATAATTATGGCGGGGAGAAATTTAAGCACGGTGTTTGTTTACTAAATACATTTTTGTTGTTAGGCTGGCAGACTGTAAGAAAACCTTCACACTTGGGATACTATTTGTCAATTTTTTTTCTATTAATGGCTTTTGTAACTATAACTTCCAAATTTATACATGTTATTTATCGTATTATGGTGTGCAATATGGACGTCTTACATCTTCTTGAACATACCGGAAATTTACGAAAATAACTCTTTAAATTCTTTAGTACGTGTGTATCTGTTTCATGTCTCCCTAAAGAAATTGTACAGTATGGGGCCATTCAAAAAGGACGTCCTCAAGAGGGGGGTGCTCTGTCATGTGGACACCATGTGGACAGGGGCAGGATGGGGTAAAGCCATTACGAACGTCCACTAATGATAGTATTTTTCAACTTTTAGTTGTTTTGTTTGAGTTTTAAAAGTCAGTGAAAATGGAAAAGGACACCAGAAGAAACGTGTCACAAGTCCCAAATGTACTTGAATTTTTAAAACCTTGGAAAAGTCGTAAATTATGCCTAACTTTGTATTAAACACCAATTTTATGCTGAAATTTCCCTTCGAGGTCTGGAAATTTCCATCGTGAAAATAAATGTCGTGGAATTGGTAGCAAGTCGGGTGCTTGGAAATTTATAGGATTGGGCCTTTGTATGTTCCAACAAATTTTCTTGACACCCTACTTCTCAAAAAGATAAGGACGGATGGGGGAGGGGTTTGGGCTAACGTGAACACCTTGTGCACAGGGGTAGGGGAAGGGGGGGGGGGGTCAATTTTTGAAAGATTTTCGGGGACGTCCTTTTTGAATAGCCCCTATGCACACAGTTGTTCACACTTGCCTGGTTGTAAGTGTATTGGCTTTTATACCTCTTATCGCCATTTTCCCATTTGCGCGCACCTATAATTCTGAAAAGCAGAAGGTGGGAGTAAAGGTCATTTTTTTCTCTTAGAACCATACCTGAATCTTAACAACGTTTATAAAAAAAATGAGTTAAAAGTCCCCTTTATTGAAATACTTGAGAAACGTTAACCTCTTCGAATAAAGTGGGATATAGTCACGAAGATTGGAATTTCAATTTTAACCCTCCCTTAATCTAACCAATCACATTTAGAAGGAGGTTTATGTATTTAGACAATGCTAAGGAAAATAAAAATATATATATTTTTTAAAATGCTTACGCTCTTTACTATAAGTGTACCATATGCAGTAGTTCGGTTAAACATATATATTAAATTGGATAGCGTCTAAAGAATTTCTAAGGTCGACCATAAATAAGATTTAAAAAAAAAAATATGTATTTAATACAGGAAGCCATTAAAAAATATTGCAATAATAACAATTATTCATCACGTCATTGCCTTCTCTCATATCTTGAAGGTGGGTGTATTAACCTGGAAGTTGCTCGATACATAAGGGCTGTAACTATGACATTTGATATAGGCATTTTAAAAAAAATGAAAATATCATACCAATAGGAAGTCTAAGCAGTAGTCATATTGCAGATTTAATTACTGCTGTTTTCAGTAATGAAATAGTCATTATAAAATACACACATACAAGTATGTATAGGGGTGTGAAATACGTGTTATTGCACATTATTATCTAGTAATTAAGTGTAAGCAATTGGTAACTTTCCATGTAATCCACACCCCACCAACTGTAATTTTTTCACCAAAGACTGTCGAATGAGGTTGGATACCATCAAATTAACAGGAATAATACTGTTATGTTAGAGAGTTTGAGCCAGTCAACGTTAATGAAACGATAACGATAACGAGAAACAACGCTGACGGCCCGGAATGTCTTTGGAATGCCATGCTTCGCATAGGATAGGCCTTCATATTCCGGGTCGCCAGGACTGTTTCTCGTTATCGTTATCGTTTCGTTAACGTTGGATGGCTCAAACTCTCTATTATCTCTTTTTCACACTACTGTACATATATTATTTTTTTAATCGTCATTGACATTACTTACACCATTATACACATCATTTTATAAAATGTACTCTTTAACATGTTTTCTAAATAACACCATGTTATTGTTACATTTAAGTTTCTTAAAGACTATTAATGAAGCAGGCCTTTCTTATGATATATGGTATTCACTGAAACTCGAGATGCAATAATAGAATGTCTGTTTATGGAAATTGTGTTAAATGTGGAATTTAGTATGTTACCCCAGGTGAAAAATATCATATACTGTTTTATGTGAATATATGGCCATAAGTGTTCCATATATCTTTGCATGACCAAGTACAGCAATACATGTATGTATATATGGCTATTACAGGCTATACACATGTATGCATGGTTATTTATACCAATATATCATATGACCATATATGGCCCACACATGGCTATAGTATATATGATCCATACATGTCCATAAATAGCTTTTCCACCCAGGAGTTCATTCGCTCACGTGCATATTTTAATTAGTTAACTAAAATATGCTAATTTTCGCCAAGAGCTATATTAGAACAGCATTTACTAATTACGCACTTCGGTTAAATTATGATTAGTACACCAGTACGTTCATCCCCAAGTGTAAAAAAAAGCCATAAGTTGTTTAATTTTTTAATATTATATTTTTTTTATAGATACTTTGAGTGAAATATAGTTTTAGGTATACAGATGTACTCATTATAATATTCATTTAAGATTACTTTATAAAACGATAAACATTGGATTCCGCGTTATCAAGATACATTAAGACTAAAAGCGGCAGTACCAGTTATGCGAAGGTCCATCGGTAAATATACATTACATATGTACATGCAAAAAATATAGATCAATTAACATTTCAGTAATCAATATATCATTTATTCAAATGTCTTCTTGCATGAAATTAGAATCCATTTCCTGTCATTATTTGTAGTCGTTCTTAAAGTTCGGTTGTGTCAATATTCTAATTACTTGTTTCAAAGTTCTTGGAGAATGTTTTCAGCAATGTTCCTTACAAACTTAATGTTCCTTGTAACATTGAACAATATTGCCTACCCCTTCAAATTCTTCATACAGTGTAGTTACTAAACCTTTTAGATTGAAATGGTTTCTTATTTATTTTTGGTAGTTTCTTGTCTCGATTAAACCAAATCCTGTCCAAAATAATCAAAGAAGACCCTAGCTTCTTACCGGTTTGGGTTTTATACTCTTATGTATGTTTACAACTAATCCCAGATTAACAGATGTCCACATTAACCGAAATTCACATAATCAGCATTTAAGGTCAGTTGTTACAAACTTTTATTTCTCTAATATTTTCTCTAAAAATTCATTTATGCTTTCAAATTAAGGATAACATGGTAACAAGTAATCCATGACATTTTTTTCTTTTGAGAACAATTAACGGCCCGTTAATTCACTTTCGTTTTATTTTCAGTAACCAACTTGAATTGAACGTTTAAAAGTTGCATGGTGCAGCAAATCCACCTTTTAGATGAAGAACTTCCTGGTTATACCCTTGCTTCTGGTGTCATTGGCCGTGAACTCTGCTCAAGCAGACGCAACAGAAGGGTAGACCTCGAATTTTCAACCAATCAAAGTAAATTTGGGATAATTTGAACAATCCTCCTCGTAAATTTGTCTTCACCGTTCGTTTGGCACCTACCTTTTCTCCCCATTTATACTGCACAATTTGTTAATTTGGTTCGTGGTTGGGCTTTTTTTGTCATTCATTTATAAACCTGTTGCTGGTGCAACTTTATTTCTGTTGGCTTTGAAGGTTTTAGAACAACATTAGCAACTGCATCTTGTTAGCGGATGGTTGGGTGCCCATGAACTTCTTAGCGGTTAATTCTGATCCTGTTCGGTGAACACGTGTTTAATTCCCAAATTAGTGTTCGGCCATACTGAGGTTTTCGGTTTGTCAAGAAAACCACTGCTGCATCAAGGTGACAGCGTCAATGAAAATTGGAATTTGTGGAATTTTGACAGTTCTTTAATTAAGGTAAGTGATATAATTAGTTTTCTTACTCAACTGGAAACGTGTTTACATATATTTCAATTTTGGGGGAAAACCCAAAATTAAACAAAACCAAACAAATTAAAACAACTCATCTAAACGATTGTTTGATTTGAAATTGTCCAGTATATAAATTCGACCAATTATTAAATGGAAATGCAAGCAGAATGTTTTGATAAGTCTTAAGTTAAAAAATTCATGCAAAATCTTGCTTCTCACGAAGAGCACATTTTATGTCTAGATGTAATTAAATAAAGACAAGTTGTTCATGTCATTAACGATGTCATAAAATGACAACTAAAATAGCGAATGATGGAAGTTCGTATATCTAATATAGTTGAGCTAATTGGGCGATTATCTTTATTGAGTTTTTTTAAAAATATTTCGTTTGTTTTACCTGGGATAGATGCAATGGAAAAGTTTATAATCAACGAATTATGAATTAATTAACTGTAGATTGGTACAATTAGCTATAACCGTTTTAATATCATTGTTATTAAAGTATTTAATATCAGCCAATTAGCATTGCGGTGTTCTAATATGTATGACCTTTTTCATCAATTTTTATGGCATTTATGTCATCTAACGAAATTTCTTAGTTAACGTTTAGACTTCCATCATGGTGAATAATGGTATAAGTTGTCATCTTGAATTAATGAAATATCATTTTATAATTTATCTTCGTTGTTTAAAATTTTCATTAATTATAAAATACATGTTACCCAAAAAACTTTGGATGAAACTTTTTATGAAACATGTTCAGGTTTCTTAAATTTAAAAAAGGGAACGTTCTCTGATAAATTAATATACACGCAAATTTACCAGAATTGATAAACATCAAAAGTTTCACAAAAAGTATGCAGACTTTCGTTTGTAACAACTGATTATTATTTTGAGATGATTTATTTAAGTTAAATGTGTTTTAAAACCTTAAAAAAACCTTAGAAAGAGTTCAAGAGTGTCTTGTTTACATAGATGGCAGTTTACAATTATGCTCATGTATTTATCATTTCGTTTAAAGTTTATAAAAACCGTTCAGTTCTTAAACAACCTGTTTTAATGCAATAACACCACTGTTATTATGGTTTAGAAATCATCCAGATGTGACATCATTAATTGTGACAGATTTTGCCATATCTTCCTCCCCTCATTCGAGCGATGCACTTGAATTTCACTTAAAATATGTGCCTTGTTCGATCAACCTTACAGTCATTTTCGGAGTTGACAATGATGATGTTGTTAAAAGTTATAACGGTTTCTTATTTACTTGTATGTTAAATTACGATCTCCCTCAAGCTCTTTGAGTAGTTGTAAGACAACACTATATTTCACGTTTAATTTTCGTGTTGATGTTGTAAGAACAAAAAGCTAGCCTAAGAGAAGTAAGGAAACAACAAAATAACATTGAAATAAATTTTAAAAAGGCAGCTTCCATTAGCAGAAATGTCTGTAAAGTGAATGCAGTGTTTTATTTTACGATAAATCACAATCACAGCGAAATAAATGTATTCCTTTGCTATTTTGATGGGGGTTTTTTTTGTCTCGTAAATTACACTATAATGTGCAAATAAATATATAAGCCATCTGGCAGAAATATCATTTTTTTCATAATTTTCTTTAACAATATTACACGTTAACACCCTAAAAAGTTAATGTACGTTAATTATTTGATGGATTAATAATTCGATTAATTTGCACATACCATTTTTTGCCTGATACAAGGCCGTATATATGGGGGATCTTGGGTGGGGATAGATTTCTTCCCCCCCCACCCCCCCCCCTCTACGAAACAAATTTCAAACCGAATTGGAAAAATATAAAAAGGGGAATTCCTCTTTAGCATTAAAAGTGTGATTTTTCTGTTTTGAAAATCGCACTTTTAATGCAGAATAATGCATTTTTAAACAGAAAAACCGCACTTTTAATGCAGAAAAACCACGTTTTTACCTTAAAAATTGCTACCTTAAAAGTCGCATTTTTACCTTATAAAACTCGCAATTTTTCTGCATTAAAAGTGCGATATTTCGGTTTTAAAAATGCAATTATTCTGCATTAAAAGTGTAATTTTTCTGCTCTAGAAATAGAATTTGTTTAGCATTAAAAGTGCGATTTTTCTGTTTTAAAATCTGTGGAAGTTAAATGATGTGTTAACTATAGTATTTATAAATGTAATAATACACAATTCAAATAGCCAAACGTTTGTAGAGTTATTAAATTGTGTAGTGGATCATATTCGTCTTTTACAGTGGTGTACGTATCAGCAAAATCGTGTTAGAAGCCGATGGTCTAGATCACCATTTTAAAATTGGTTCATTTGATCATTCACCGAAGGCAGATTTCCCTCTAATTTAACTGCCAAATTATTCAAAATTGCTCTTGATATCCTGATTGAACAAGGTGAAAAGTTGTTCGCAATATCATTTTTTTATTGTTTGAGAAATGCTACCGATCTTAAATTTGACATTTTCAATTGCCTTTTCTTGAAGCCGGTTATTCTTAAGCATTATTTTTTCCCAGAAATGTAGTGTTGGAAGTAACAACTTATTGCGAACCAATTTGTTAAATAAAAGTACTAGGCCCAGTGGTGCCGAAAAGCTAAAAATTTAAAAACGAAGATGATGATAAGTATATAAATGAGGATGATAGATGAGAACCTGCAGGGCTAAAACGATCACATCCTGGGTGGTTTAATTTAGGAATTTGGGAGGATCAAACCGCCGCATTTACATACATGAATTTCAAATCTAATGAGTCCACGCATAGTGAAACTATACATAAACCTACTATACAGTGTATATGATAAATAGACATTCTAAAACAAGGCAAATTGGAAAACCTCTGCCTGAGACACTTATCATTAGATTGATGCTGCAATTTTCATGTGACATTTCATTTGCAAACTAAATTTGCTCGTATCACAGTAGTTTATCATCTAGTTCTATTATGTCCGTATGTCTTAAAGACCCTGCAAAAAAAATGTTGTTTTGCATAATATACAATTTCATCAATTCGTAATCTAAAACCTTAGAATTTAAATTTTATGCTAATAAGTTGCAATTATTGTATATTCAATAACATATTCCATATATGATCTTTCGTATCCTGATATTTATTTATACAACGTTTTATTCTGTTTTTGTACAGGTTTCATAGTCAGGGTGTCCAGTAAGTTTGTTGGAAAAATTCAAGCATATTTCAAGGAAATTAATGCTCATTTCTTACATTTCCAAGGACCCGTCATATGACAAATTACCACAAAATTTGTCAAACAAGTCAAGTTGATTTTTCTAAAAAATTCTAGAATCTTTTCCGATGAACAGAAATTTCCCTACATTGACAAAACAGTCCAGCATAAACTGTTGTTTTAACACAAATTTCAAGTCTAATTCTCGATGTTTTCGAAGTGATAAAATTCAACTCCATTGTCACATTTTTCCAAATTTCAAGGCTGTTGGACACCCTTATAGTGGTGCCTGATAAATAAATAATTCTAAATAAAATAATAAATAAAGTTCTGTTTTTTTCATTATTTTTAAACCTCGATGGAATTAATTCAAACCATCTCAAGATTACAACTGTTAGCACTCAGTTATTTATCTGTCGTTTTTATTTATACCAGGACAATTTGTGTGAATGTCAACTATTTCTAGAGCGTATCTATTGGGGGATAAAAAGTTTTATTGCTAAAAAAACATTACTACGATTGAACGCATTATTTTTTTTACATTCCAACAGTGTTTACTATGCTAATCATGTTTCTGTTTTTCCATTGTGTAGATGTTCTTTTACCTCGGAACCTTGTGTTGGGTGTTTCTTTGTCTTGTGTCTCACGAGTGTTCGGCAACAACAGCCCACTCCAACGCATTTCATCTACTTCCTCCTCCTTCCAGAGAAGAACTGTTGATGCAAGAAGCTGCAGTTGAGATCCCCGAAAATGCTTCGCTGAATTTCAATGGCAATTCTGAAAACGGCCGTTTTTCCAAACAAAGTGACGACAAAAGCTTTCATAAAGAGGTCACGAAAACGGATACCTTTCAAAGACAACAACAACTACAACAAAAGGGACGTGGCATTGTCTCGTCTATAAGCCAGCAAGCATCCAACTTGGGTAAAGGGTTGTTGAACTTCTTTCGTGGTTCCCCCACACGTCGAGGAGGGCCGATGCCCTACCCTGGTCCCCCGATGATGAGACCGTTTCAAGGCCCTCCCCCTGGATTTCTACCCCATGGACCACCACCACCCCACATGGGCAAGGATAGAGTCGGACCAAGTTTTCAAGACGACTCTCTACAAGGAGGATTCCTGCCATCCAAAAAGGTCTTTGGACCCGCCCCTTTGGCCACCCTGGCCACGAGTTCGATAGCCATCAATACCACCAAGGTTGTGCTGGAGAACCCCAAAGCACCCTGCGATTTTTATACAGATAGCCTATGCATCGAATCTCACCCTTACCCCACGTGAGTCACACTTTAGTCATCCATATTTGTATATTAATCGAGAGGTGAGGTGATTTTGACCTCTTTTCCGCGGTGGTAGCGGCGAAAAATATTGATTTTGCTTCGGGGGACAGTTTTAATGGTCACCAAATGATAGGTTGGCATTTACCCCATTTGTGATTCCTTCCATTAATCTGCAAATATCAAGATGTGTGTAACATAGTAACCTCAGAGCGTGGTTTTTACTGCGTTGTTGGGTCATCCATAATAGTATTTGTCGTTGCTTTTTTTTTTAACTTGCCGGTTCTGTTTTCCTGAATTTACCTCTCATGTCGAGGTAGGAATTTAGGAAGCAAACTTTAGTGTTGTCAAAACTTTACATAAAATGAATATATTACGATAGTGAATATTTTTAGCAGGAGAATAGATAAAAAGTACCACACCCTTTAGGGTCTCGCATTTATTGAAAAATGAAACTTGAATTCGCCGAAAAATTAATGAGTACTGGTAGAGGGCGCATACATAGTTTAACATTTCCTCGTATTCGTCTGGCACGTAAAACTCTGCTAAAACACAGCGTGGACGAGAATATCCTAACTTCCTTTTGTCCTTAGTAGCCTTATTTATGATTACTCAGAAGTAGCCAACAAAAAAAAAACTTGGATTCATTAAGCGTTAGTTGTTATTTTTTCCTATGCAGTTCAACTGGGGTCAATAATATGCTAATTTAACTGCTTTACTCGCTGCATTATTAAACTTGAAAAAAGGATGAAATGGATATAGTTAACCACAAAAATATCCAAGAATACACGATGGGCCATTTATCTTTTCTTCTATTAAACCCTGAATTCAGGAACTTGAATTTCTATTTCAGCAATGGCATCCATGTTTACTTAACTGGTCCGACCTCCTCTGTTGCAATGCTAATGTTTTAATTGGCAATCAAAATCTTCAATCTCGGAAGGGATTGGCTTATTGACATTTGTTTAACAAAATGATTATATTTTTTTTTTTATTATTATTTTGTAATTATAATCTTGCTGTAAGGCAAATGAATTTCTAGCTGCCAAAGTCGGTCTAATTTTTAATGACTTTTCACTGCTGCCGTTCTATAGGTGTGGACCAAAATTAGCCCAGGGTGCACCAACAAGAGCTTTAGGTGATAGCAACAGGTTTAAACATATGCAATTTACCTTTTACTTTAATTGCAGAAATGTAATAGCGGGTAATTTTCTGCTATTTTGCAATTGTGCGCGTGACTTTCTTATTACTTCCGGTGTGTATTTTAATTACTATAGGGGATTGGTCGGGTGAAGATTGAAACATTATTTTTAGTATCCTAATAAGTATTCTATAACTCCAATTACACCAATGGATTGGAACTTAGAACCACACCCCTTCAAATGTGTGGTCGTCTTTCGTTATTAATTCTACATCACCCTGGATTTAATTATATTTCGAATTTATACATGATATTTATTCCTCTCAGCACCCCTATATACAAGCATTTATTTTTTAATAAATACATACAAATAATTACTTTGTTTTTATTATTAAAACGTAAAGGTAATTTATGTTACCAAGTATATGTTGCACAAAGTTTCACATGTGAATATCTAGTATCAGGTATTCGTAAATTTCATTTTGGACTACCTGTACATCCATTTTTTTTCTAAAAGAATGTGCATGTAAACGGCCATTTTAAAAATTTTAAATAGATGAAACATTAGCAGACAAAATCCTGTATTTGGTTTAAAAGTTTCACACGTGAATATCAAGTATCAGGTATTTCAGGTATAATCTTTATCACCCTCTTAAAAAATGCTACTCCTTGTATACAAGTGCACATTTGATGGGGAGAAAAAATATATTTCAAACAAAAAGCCCTAGTTTAATTTTATCTTTGATAAAATTTCTTCCTGAATGTATTAATTTGCTCTTAAACACTCGTATATTGTAAAAAAAAGACTCAATTGGTATTACAGTCGATTCCGCTTTATCTGGACACCGGTTAATCTGGGCAGCCATTTATTTGGGCCAAATTGTCAAGAACAAATCCG
>JAUJYV010000577.1:0-35429 GCA_033995625.1 Ophyiulus pilosus | reverse complement strand
TGAAAATGTAAGGGACGGGCCTTGAAAATGTAAGGGACGGGCCTTGAAAATGTAAGGGACGGGCCTTGAAAATGTAAGGGACGGGCCTTGAAAATGTAATGGACGAGCCTTGAAGATGTAAGGGACGAGCTTTGAAAATGTAAAGGATGAGAGCTTTGAAAATTTAAGGGATGAGCTTTGAAAATTTAAGGGATGAGCATTGAAAATTTAAGGGAGGAGCCTTAGCAATTTAAGGGAAAATTTGTGTAATAAATTTGTGAAATCAGGAAAAAAAACCCTATGATCACCATCACCCTGTACTTCGAAAATCTGCATTTTAAACTTGCATGCACAAAGAAACAATGACCGGTACGGAAAATTGATTGAAATAACTAAATTAAAATGTTTCGGGTGTGTTGGAATGACGTCAAAATATCCTTAAGCCCCGAAATTTCTATACCCTGTGACGTTCTGATTGGCATGCCTGGATCACTTATTTGTAAAGCGAGCTTATATAAACGGCGCCAAGGGCTCTTATTTATTACAAATTTTTTTTCAATCTTTGATCAACGCTTTGGGCACTTTGGTTTTATAGTGTATTGACTCAATAAAGCGTTTCATAGAGCTTTTTCCAGTTTGCAATCTGATGACAGCGTTCGCTGATGAGCTAGTATTACGGCCAGTTTTTGAAACACAAATGAGACAAGCAGAGGAAATTTTGGACAAATTCCTACGGAACGGTCAATGAATTCTGTGGCGCCTGAACAAATAACCTGCCTTTGAACAAAATTCGACAGATTTTTGAGGACCCCCTCTTCGTAATGACATCCGTAGCCCGGATAGAAAAGTGCAGTACATATAATTAGATGAATTAGAGTGCCCAACTGTCCCGGTTATGACACTTTCAAGTCAATCTCTTTTCGACACACTTTTAACCCTTTGTTTTGAAGTCTGGACAAGCATCCACATGTCCCAGGTTGACCCTATGAAAAGTTGATCAAAACTTACTTATAATCGCCTTCAGTGACGTTTTTTTTAAAAAAATGGGTGAAAAAATTCGAAACTTTAGAATTAACATATTATACATGTCCCTGATAGTGCTGAATTTTTTTAAAACAATTCTGATACACTATCAATAATTACAGATTGGAACCATTTGTGTCCACTATGATTATAAATTGAGGAAAATTGACTTTTATAATTCAATTTTTTTAGAATTTAGATTATTTTATTGTTATTTTTTAGGAAATAAATATTCTTTGTGTCCTGTTAAACAAAGAAAAACATTGAAATTGAAACATTTAATGTGTGTACGCGCATTGCATTTATGTACGAGCCTTGCTGTAAAACAAAAAAGTATCCAGCTTGAAAATCAAAATACTCAAAAGTTGACAAATCTATTTAGAAAATGGTGCCACATATCTATTTAAAATATGTGTCCAGATGTTTCCAGCATGTAGTAATAATCCTACTATTACTTTATTGTCAATTGCGGTTCGGATGTAAGGGCATATCAATCAAAATTTGGACATACATGGACACTTAATTACTATGTTCACTTAAATATCCCTACAACTCCATATGTCAATGTATACCCATTTATGGGCATGGTTTTAAATATGACATTTGCCATATATTGCTATAATGTCTCAATATAATTTTTCCACTTGGAACTATTCTCATTATTCAGAACAATATATATCACAGAATGTTACCAAAGTATAAAGTAACATTGCTGTTATACTTTCACAACATAGTTTTTAGAACTTTGATATTTATATATCAGCTATATTTATAGCGACTACCTTAAGCTGGTGGGATACTATTTTTGCATATTATTTCCACACGAACAATAGGCCCCTGACATCCGAACCTTATCCTAAAATCAAATATGCATTCTCTCTATTATGAATTTTGCGATTTCATCTTCGACCGAATAGGATTTACATCTCACCAGCCATTTTTGTTGTTGTTAGACTTGCTGACAATTTTTCAATTTAACGAATTCTTATGACTACAAAAAACGTTGTCGAATTCCAGCTTTAACAAAATGTGAGAGAGCATTAAACATTTTGACAAAACGGTCACATATGATAAAGGTGACGAGTTAGTAGGTTGAAGTTGATTTATTTTCATGAGATAGAGGTTTTTTTTGTACGTATTTATAACATCAAAAATCTCTTAAGAGGTAGGAACGAAGTAGAAGCAAAACTACATCATTACTATAAGTGTCATCCTTCAGTTTTTTAAATCGAGTACCGTAAAATGTGGATGCTTTAGGACAGTCATCGTTTTGCCTCGTTCGAATTTTTAATACCAAACATATTTTCGTAAAACTGACCGCTGTTTAGGTTACGTCTGTCGAAAATCAGACATTAGTGGGGTAACTTTGAGACTGCTCCATTATGCAGTTTTGATTGTATTTTCTTATTATTTAACTTGGAAAGCAGGTGTCCAAAGTGTTTTTTGTTTTCTTTTTCGCTGGGAAAAGTTTAAAGGATCCATTCAAAAAGGACATCTCCGAAATTCCTTTTTTGAATGGACTATCAACTATTTTAGTAATGATTATAATTTAAAAACAAATGCAATAAAATAACGTAAATTATTAACCAAAATTGCATAGACTAATACTTTACAGCAAAAAACAAGAATCTAATTTTTTGAATAAAGATCTTGCGGAATTCGAAGGTTTCTCATAACACCTCTGGGTGTAGAGGAACAACTTATCAAACCAATTATTACATTTTTGCAGATAATATGCATATAAGGAACATTTTAGGGGTGCTCAAGACTACATATGTAATTTACTGCTCGGATAATCGGGGTTTCACTATATATATATCTAACGTGGTCACGCCTCAAACAAGACTTTTCGTGTAATTTTCTAACACCAAAAGGTTTTTCTGCAAATAAAGAGTTTCATTTTCACACGTTCACGGTCCACCTCTGTTGTTACAAGGCTTGAATTTTCTTCCTTTTTTAATTAGTTGTTTGTGAGAACAATCGGCATCTAGGATAGCAATTTAGTGAAAGAGCTACTCTCGTTTTAACATGCTTACATCATACAGTTTCATTTTACGACGATAGGACGGTGGTCGCAGCCATCTTTTTTTGTTACTTTTTTTGTCAGTTTATTTGTTCAAATTATCTAACAAACGAAAAACTTCCCACCGAGAAATTAAGTCTCCTTTTAGCACATTTCGCCTAAATTCTCTTCCTTCCTGTTTGTAAAAAAGGGGCAATTAACCAACAATTAACAGCAGCATTTAAAGTGCAGGCCGACGTTTGCGTGTATAGAATTTTTTTTTTAAAAAGTTGCTTATTTTTTAAATTTCAATTACCGTCAGACGGCGCCATATCACGTTCTTGTTCATGTTTTTAGATTGCAGACATGTTGCAAAAACAAAACAAATTCGGAATCTTCATATAATCATACATTAGAATTTAGATAATTTATAACTCATGAATCATATCAAATCTCATAAATTCATATACTAAATTGAAAATGTTGCAGCATAAATAATCTGGTATCTAGACACAGAAACCTTCCAATTCTTTAACAATACTTCGTCAGTGTCACATGCATTATATTCCATTATACAATAAGTGTACGATAATTTATTATGTCTTATATCTTATATTCGCAACAAGTAGCTAATATATTCATACCAGCGCGTGCGCATAGACAGTTTTCGCATGCCAACGTCTTTATACTTACCTCAACTTCAATGGCGGGTCTGGAAGAACCACGCATGCGCACTCACTACGTTCAGTTAGTTCATTTGGTAGTTCAATGCGTGGATCCTCTCTTCCCGATATTAAAGTTAAGGTAAGTATAAAGACGTTGGCATGCGAAAACTGTAATATTTTTGGTATGTACCGCCTGACACCTGTAGTACAGTCGAACCTGTCTAAATGCATCCTGTGTAAACGAATCCCTCTAAAAAAAAACGAGTCCTCTCTAAAAGCATAAAATGTGCCGGTCCCGACTTGGGACCCGCGTATAAATGAACCTGTCTAAAAGCATGTTTTTCACCAATCCCAAGAATTTGCTTTTAGACAGGTTCTATATGTTCCATTTATATTTCCCTAGTTCTCCAATTAAACCTCATTTCATTCAATGATTATATGAATGGGGACTATTTAAATGCAGTATTTTTGTTCATCAATTTTAGAAGAAATTTCAGAAAAATTGCTTTAGCTAAAGCGAGGCTAATTTGGAAAATTTTAAATTTATCGTGTAATAATACAATAAAAGTATTTTCATTTTTTGACTTAGGACTACGTCCTTGTTTTCGGTATTATAAGAGGGAAAATTCAGCAGCGACATATGTAAAAAAAGTTCTTACTTTAACAAATTTGCGGCCGTCCCGATTTTCAACATAAAAAAAACCACCATTAATTTTTTTTTCTAAATAACCAGTCATAACAACGAAATACTGAAACAATATATTGTGTGCGAGAAATCGTATGAAAGATACGAAGAATTGCACATTTTTTTTTCAGATCTTTTTTCATCTAACGGAAGAATTTTTCCCACCTTTCTAAGCTCTCTTCGAAGTCTGCGAACATTTTGTAAAAAAATTTAAAAAACACGCAGACATAAAGATCATAAATTTGTTTTCCAAGTTTATTAAATTCATGCTACATTTGCTTACACACACAACAAAAAATTGGGGTGTTTCGAGAACAGTATTTCCTCTCGTGTAATCCCAAATTCATTATCGTCTGCGAGTCGTTCCTATCGCCATACAAAATTATGTATGGTCAATTTCGATCAGATTAAGATATCCCTAGTAAAATACGGGGGACGAACGGGTTATCTATGAGAACTTAATGGATCAGGGCTCACGGAGGCGCAGCATTTAGGCTTAATAAATAAGAAATGATCTTCCAACCACCGGCCCGCATACCTTAATTATATTTATGGTTTACAAAATTGCTGGCACGGCATCATTAACTTGACCGATGGCCTATTGTAGATAGCCATTACTGCCTAACTCACCTAACAGCATTCGATATGGAACCTAATATATTCATAAAGTGGGCCTGACAATGCATCATTTACTGGCCATTTTGTTTTTGCAAATTTCCAAGAACAACAACAACAAAAAAAAGAAATTGGCGAAACCGCAAGAAATCTTGCAAACAACAAGTAACATGTATACCTTGTGCTTCATTTATGCGGTCTAAATTCGGTCAAAGTGCAAACTTTTCAATTAAGAACCTGTGCACGTATTGCCATACTGACGATCATCATTTGATGTCATCATCAGTACAATCTTTGGACATATGTGTATCCAAGGTGATGGAGAAAAGGACGTCCCCAAAATCTCTTCAAAAATTAACCCCCCTACCTCCTGTTCACATGGTGGTCATTTTAGCCCAGAAGTAAAATGCATAAAAAGAATATATTAAAATTCTAGAAAGAATTCAGGAAAATTCACTAGAGAAAATACCCCCTAAAAACTGCACAGATATCATAAAACTGCAATCTGCTGCTCAACATTTTCTGAAGTTATGCTTTTCAGCTCCTGAATTTTAACAATTTCATTCGAATAGCTTTTGTTATGTTATTCTCCAAGGTGTTTAGCTTCCAAAAAGCTACACCGCACCTGGTGTTCAATCATGCATAGCTTCGGTACCTTTATCGGAAGAAGCTTCCGATTGTGCCAGGCAGCCAAGGTTCAAATCACGAATAGGATTCCATTTGTAGCGCTTTCTTCTCGGATAGTGGCCACGGCAAGATGGAGGGGGTTCAGAAGCCGCAACACAGAGGCGAAATTAGGCCTCATTTGTGCTCCAAGAATAAGGGTTTCCAAAGCCAGCCTCGGCTTAATCCCGAACAAGAAGACATTCGTGAATATTTAGATCTCATAATAACTCCAGGGACATTGTGCTCACGATGAATAAATAGCGAGCAAAAAAGCAAGTCTGAATGGCCAGTTTGGCATTCATGTCGAGGCGGAAACTAATCAAAAGGTGGGGGGGAAGTTTACTGTCCCAAAAAAGCCACCCCGGTTTTGTTCGAAAACAGAGAACTGCCCTTGGAAGCCAGAAAACGTGAATGGCAGGTTATTACCGTCCATTACTGCGAGATTCTGTTTAAACTTCTTCCTGTAGGTAACGCAAGGCGCAGTGGGAGGGTAAGTCGATGGCCAAAAAAAAAAAGCAACACAAACACCTTCCTAGATGCAGAAAGTAAGTTGGACATCACGCAGGAATCCTCACGAATACCTCCAAATATCCCTCCCAGTCTGGTTACTCAAGTGAATAAGAACCTATTGCCAGTATGTGTTTGAAAATGCCAAAAATGGTGGCGATAGATGGTCCTCATACATAGTTAACTTGGGTGAAAAGAAGATATAGGATGGCTCGAAATATATAGTGATGTCAATATATGGTCCCGGATGAAAATATTAAATAGGACATATTATGTCCCATATACGTACATTATGTCTGAAAATTATTTTAATGAATTAAAACGTTTTTGGCATCAACATTTTTGTCATTTCAAAATGCTGTAATGTTTTTTTTAATAACTTTTTTTGGAAAACATCTTGCACATTATTTTCTAATTATTCAGTTGTAATGATATTGGAGGCAGGGCGTTGATAATATTTTAAAGATTAAGGTCACGTGTTGTCGTCCGTGACGAAATCTGCATAAGGTGTGGTCTTTTTTCCGTGGACAACAGAAGATTAATGATGTGTAGAATGCACCAGCAGCGTATGTTAATGGTCCTTGAGCAACATCATGTATCTTTTGGACATCCAAAGAATTTTCAAGAACTAGTCCCTTAGAAAACTCCTGAAGCCAAATAAAAAGATAAATGTAGTTTTTCGAAAACTTGAGCGAATGCTATCTTTAGAGCACCCCCTGGTGCCATATGCACATTTAGCAATATGATATTTTCTGAATGCTGTAGCCATTCCATATACGTCCATTATGAAAATACCATGTTCTAAGCCTGGTATTCAATATGACATTACAATATCACGACACCGTTGTAATGTAACGTTTAATTCCCATATACTGCACATGAGCACTATACAAAATACTAATAACAACCCCTATAATCGTGCTACTCTACTGAGATTATCAGACAAACTGATTTAGTGTATATATACTGTACATATCGCTCAGCTCATAATACATTTAAAAGGCTTCACATAAATTACGATAAAACTTGACAACACTGTCGACATGATGTATTGCAGAAACATGAATACATAGTTGTACACATTTTCGTGGCACGAAATGCATTGTAATGGATATCAACATGTCATCTTTTCGACTTGTTATACAAATTGTCTTGTTTTAACAGTTTGTTTGAACTAGGTTCACCTGGCAGCTCAAGATTGTGTTTTTCAGGAAACAATGCAGTGGCCATGCAGAATTTACATGGTTTTATTTTAAGATGTACCCTGTTCCCGTTAAGAGTGTTTAGTCCATGCATACAGGCACACTCATTTTAAATTGATACAACTTTGACAAAACACCTATATGTTTTCATTTTTATTTTTGGATTATATATTTAGACAAGGTTTGAATCATTTATCTAGATTTTTTAATTCTTACTGAGGTAGAAAATGCAACATATAATTTTTCAAGCATGTAAGCATACTCTGTAATTACAACAATTAATGAAATTCGATTAGTTTTCCCAAATTTTATGATTGAGGCTCATCAAGTACGTTTTCTTTATCGTTATAAAAAACAAAGTGAATAGACAAAATCATGTGACCACTATAACAAATTTAGTAATAATGTGCTTTGCTTAGCTATAATATAGAGTTTGAGCCACCCAACGTTAACGAAACGTTAACGATAACGAGAAACAGCGCGGGCGGACCGGAATGGGATTGGATTGCCATGCTTCGCACAGGGTAGTCCGTGACATTCCGAGCCGCCCGCGCTGTTTCTCGTTATCGTTTCGTTAACGTTGGCTGGCTCAAACTCTCTATTGAAAGAACTTAGTTAACAACACCTCTATTTGTTACGTGTGTTTTTAAGCGTGTTTGAAAATTGTGAAAACTTGAAAAATAGGAGAATTTTAGAAAACTACAAGAAACTGTTGAAAATTTATACGAGTAAATTGCAAAATGGATTGAGGCTGAATTGAAGTGAAAAGGTAGTCCAACGCCATAGAAATGCGAAGCTGTATCAACTATCAAGCGTTCACATTATGTATATTACATTCTTTTATAGTAAAATTAATGATACAGGAACGATGTTAGAAATTACAAGGTATGAACGTTAATTGATTACAGTGCTAAGTCCGGAATGAATAAGTACACGTTTTGCATGAAATTTACAAGATAAAAAACGGATGGATGGGTCTTGTCTTCCAGCAATTGAAAAAGGTCAGGGAAACGCTAATTAAAATGAAAATATATACAGTGCATTGCCAAGCAGTGCTTTTTTTCGTACCCACGTTTTAAAAGCCTCGTTATAACATCGTGCACTTAAGTGGTTTTGTTTTAATGGCCTTCTTGACCGCCTAACATACAAAATGCTCGTCACCGTTTACTTTTAGGGAGATGTACATTTACTAGAAATCATGTCATGCCCTCACGCAGATATGTCTTCTGAACTTCATTATTCGTACCAATCTCGAAAATTATGATATACAAGTGCGAAGAGTAACAACTACATCCAAAATAAAATGCAAAAATATCTGCAAGCTAAGCTACAAAAATATCAAGTTTTGACAAGTAGATTAGCACGCCTATTGTGCTTTTTAAAAAATTCGTGAAAATACTTGAACTTGTTTATGCAAATCATTCATAAAGTCAGCATGTAGAATGATGAAATTGGTGGGTACCGAACTAATCTGGTATCCCCCAAGTTATCATAACAAGTGCATGTGATACCGGATCTTTGGGTATATATATTTGAACCACGTACATTTTTATTTTATATAGCGAATGGATTTCAATTTTAAAATAATCAAAACCAGTAATCTAACCGAGGATCTTAAGGAATTTTAAGGGGAAAACATAATCACCGGTTTCTTTATGTTCCTTGGCATGTTGAAATTGTATTGAACACACAACGCCATATAACAATTTACAATTTATTAAAATAGATTATCGAAGCATAATTGAGTGTAGTTTATTCATATAATTTATATGATATATATACTGGTTTAATGTCTATGTTGGGATAAATTTGGAAGGTATAGATTGTTGATTTTATTTGGAGCACCAGCCAAAAAGTTCCAACATGTATACATTTGGAATGTTGCTATATTCTTCAATTATTCCTCAAATCCCTTTCAAAAACACTATTTTGACCACAGAGCAACAACTGGTGAGAATAGAAATTTTAAACATAACTTGCTAAGGTAATTAGACCTCCCTCTGCAGCTTTAACTGCAAATTTTCCTCTGTCATTGAAGGTTAAGGGGTCGGTAAATATGTACAATTTAAAAACTTAAATAGATCTGGTTTTTTACTAGCAGAGAGGTTCATGCACTATAATGAGAGTAATTCCATTTCATTTTATTAATAATATCTGTCTATAATTGCGAACTTTAGAACTGCATAATTCCAAGTAATTTAAAACTTCGTCGTTTTATTTTAAAGTTTTGAGAGTGTTACCACGGGAAAAAAAGTGATGAGAATTCATGTAAATGTCCTCGAGAAATAAAACTTTTAAACCACATTAAAATATTACTAACACATTTCAATTCTAAATTCTCTTATTCGGGAAAAAGTACGATAAAATAGATTTGTTTGATCAAATACAATCACAAAAGTTTTCAAAACATGTACAATTTTATAAGAGAAGCCATTTATGGCACACTTGAAATTTTGCACACCATCAAAATGTTGTAAAATTACAACTAACGTATTAAACTTCATAAAAGGTAAAATATTACAAAAGCAAAAGTCACCCAATTTAAAAATGTGATAAAAACAAAAAATATAGAAAATCAGAACCAAAAAACTAATT
Organism: Ophyiulus pilosus; assembly: GCA_033995625.1. Taxonomy (NCBI): domain Eukaryota; kingdom Metazoa; phylum Arthropoda; class Diplopoda; order Julida; family Julidae; genus Ophyiulus; species Ophyiulus pilosus. The sequence continues at coordinate 25,490 of JAUJYV010000577.1, read as the reverse complement.
ACTTAAGTACAGTGTATATTTCAAACAATATTTAACATATATTTTAAAATTCATTTGGAAATAATGTATAGCAAATGTCTCTCGATCTATACTTGGACAAGTGAGAAATACTAAGTAATCCTTTTTGTTGAAAAGTTTAAGAACACACATTCTTGCGATTCATCGCCCAGAGCTGCAATTAACTTTAGACTGAAGCACGCGAATTAATTACACTAAATTGTTGCTTGTTTAAATAAAAAATGGAAAGCAGAAACCATGCATTTACTCACTAAGTCAATTAATAAAGGGTTTACAACTTTGCTGCAGACGACATCAAAAGCATGTAAAGTTCAGTTTTACATAAATTCTGTTGTCGTGCTCAACTTGTTGTTGTTCTACGAAAACTTTGCAATGCAAGATTTATCACTGAAAACCGTCTTATGCTAATTCAACCCATTTTCGTGTTTGATCCCCATCGGCTGAACATATACATTTAAACCCCTCTCGTTTATGTTGATTAGCCATTCCGGAGTAGGGTGAACCACAATCTCCCTGTTGTCCAACCTGATGGCGGCAGCCGTTTTTTTATTCTCCTTCCGAGCCATTTACCAAGTTTAAAAACATGTCAACGCTGACATTTTAATACTTAATAACCGGTCGCCCTGGGGTCATTCGCCAATTAAGTATCCGAGTCCAGTCTCTTATTGCCACGTATAGGTCCGATGCAGTTTATGTTCCTTCGCCCAAGTACTGCATGGTGCGTGAATCATGTAGCAGTTGGGCATGGATCAAAGAGCCATTTTTTAATTATTTGCTGGAGAAGCCTTGATCAAAACATAACCCATCTTTTGTTTTTTGTTGGAGTGGTTAAATGGATGATAAAGTTAATGTACGAAACGTTAGCGTATACATTCCACATTTCCAACATTTTCACAATGACAAACATTTCCAACATTTACATATTGACAAACACTTCCAACATTTTCATATTGACAAACACTTCCAACATTTTCATATTGACAAACACTTCCAACATTTTCATATTGACAAACATTTCCAACATTTTCATATTTACAAACATTTCCAACATTTTCATATTGACAAACATTTATAAATTTACAACTGGTAAAAACATGATCTTATCATTCTAATGTAAATATAAAATCATTTTACTAACATGGTATCAAGTAACCTTAAAAAGCAGAAACGTCGGGAAAAATGCTTGATAATTTGCAGTTAAATTCCCACACAATTTACACTTTAATAAGTTAATTTACAATAAGTATACTTCTCAAATGCAAACTTTTAAAACAATGATAGAGTATTAACAGAAACATGTTCTAGCGCTAATTTATTTGAATATTCGGTGCATTTTTTCAACAAAAGATGAATTGCAACAAAATGATAAGTTACTCATCCATAGGTTACTCGAGTAGTATAATCATGTGCAACGAACTCTCCACATCCAGTCATCGTAACATATTCGAGACATGAACTCTGACATTTGGATGATTCGTCAGCAACAAAAGATTAAAATGAGTTGTTAGTTGCCCTCCTCCATGAAAAAGCCTTGAGAATCAAGGTTAATAACACGAGAGCTAATGGTCATCGATCATCTACCTTCACAAAAGACTGCATTATACCTTAAAATATACTGTATATTGCACTGCATTATATTTCAAATGAAAAGGAATTTTCTGTAGTCAGACATGACTAAATTGTTAATAGAATGCTGATCTAGTGCCGGGACATCGTTAACTATATGAACACATTTCGTGCATGTACACCTTAATATGGGTCATCCCTGACCGACTCGGTCATTTATCAGACTTGATGGCGTACAAGAAGTTAATATTTCACAGACACAGACGAGCTTGTTAATCGAATGTCACTTGCAAGTTTGCAACTTGGTTTTCAACATCTAAACAATATGATAAACACGTTCGTGACAGTAGAAGTTTGTTTAAAGCGTATGATTAATTTCGAAATGCATTGTGAGGAAACAGTTCATTTAGAACCTGACATTTATGAGAAATGTATTTAATTTCATTATATTTGACAGAATTTCACATGCATTGTGTATAGATAATAAATACACTTTTTCTTTGCAATGGATGTATACGAGTAAAGTTGCCTGAAATCTCAGGAGAATCAGTAATCCGCTGAGATTACACGGTTAATTCTCAATGTTTTTCAGAAAGCTTCCCATGTAGAACAGTATAAAAACGTATTGAATTTCTTCAAAAAAAAGTAGTAGTTAATTGAGAATTACTTGCAAATAAAACTGCAGAATTTAAACGCTGTGGTAGAAATGCCACACTCTAGCTTTGAAAATCGGGATATTTTGCTTGAAAGATTGCCACCATGTGTTTAAACACCAATCTGTACTGGAATGGCCGCGGTTTTGCTTTCAAATTTCCCCCAACGAATTTCAAGCATTTTGGAAAAATATTGGAGGAGTCCTTAAAAATGTAAGAGATAAGCCATGAATTATTTGAAATATGCTTAAATTTTTTCCAACAAATTTACTGGATACCATTTGACTTTAAATTTTCCCCAGCAAATTTCATACTTTTTGGAAAATATTGGAGTTGTCCTTAAAATGTAAAAGATAAGCCTTGAATTCCTTGAATATGCTTACATTTTTTCCAAGAAATTTACTGGACACCTTTTATTGGAGAAATTTACTTGTGCATTAAAATTCATTAATGCTGCAAATATAATGCATAATTCATAAATAAGAGCATTAAATCTTTATAAAGAAAGAAACAAATATATTAAGATGCATCAACGCTGCAGAAAGAGTGTATGATGTTTGTGTTCAAATGTATTAAATATGCAATATGCAGCATTACTCTATTACATTTAACCCTGTGGAAACAACACATTTTTGTGATAGTCTCAGATAACCACCATTCAAAAATGCGAAACCTCATGTGCACTTTATCATCCCCATGACATCTCACTATCAAGAGTGGTTCATATAGCGCAAATCTATTCAAGCATGACAAGGTGTACTTGTCTAGGGCGCAACAAACAACGTGAAAACAATTTAATTCGCAGTACAAATAATTTATAACAAGTGCAGTTTTCCCCTGCCCCATTCTTCGCTAATTTTTACGATGTCTACAAATTTGCATATCCGGAAAAAACCTGCCAATTCCACATCAAATAACTGTCGTCAATAAGGAAGTGCACAATGGTTTTCAGGAAGAATCAATTCACTATATTGTAGTTTTTTGCTATTAAACTTAACATTGTTTACGTTGACAGTTATAGGTTTGCAAAGCATTCCAGGATATGATAAGCCAAGAAAAAGGCAGCAAAAGCATAAACCTATCCAAAATTACATAGTTCCAGAAGTCATAACCATACACCATGACGTAATAATCATAGCTTATACTGCCGCGCCTAATAACATTGCAGGATTGTGGTTTGCTTAGCAAGAGTTTATTCTCATCTCAAGAAGGTCGAGGAAGTGCTATACGGATAGTAAAATTAATGGTACGTTTGCCAGACCAGACTTGTCGTTATAGGATTGCAAACCACAAAGGTAATGCCTTGAATTTCACTTGTGGACGGGTACAATGTTTCGTATCGAATGTATACTGTAGATGATGAGCCCTATTGAGGGTCAGGCAATGGCGGATGTGGAAACGTAATAATTACACTGGGCTAATCACGCATAACGGGAAGGTCGAAAACTATATATATTCGGTCACACGCTAGAGCATTGTTCCCAACCATACAGTTTCGAACTGACCGCGTGTCATTATTATGCCGAGCGTGCAACACCAGCGCCGCCCTGGGATGAGAACAAAAAAAATCCTTGGTTTTGCAATCGACCTGATCTGAGAAATGGTAAGTTTTAAAAAAAAAATGTTAATCACTGTAATAATCATCATAATACCGTATTTCAAATCTCGGTTAGGCCGACTTCCGTGAACAAACATTTGGTTTCTTATTAAAGATGGCAAGGTCATGGGCAATGCGGAAGAAAACAAAACTGCAATGCAATCAGTAATGTTAGTGTTTTGAATGCATGTATTTATCTTCTATAGTATACGTGTACCATAATTGTAAATAAAAATTATTCATCATAGGTCGAGACAATTATATTCAAACTCTGATTTTTCTTTTTTTCGTTGAGAAAAAAAATGTTTATGGAGTGCCGCGCAATAGTTTTATCGTCATTTTGTGTGCATTGAGTTGAAAAACGTAAAAAAAAACATTATTGCACATTTCACTAATTTAGTTTGCATAATCTAAATAAATATCTAGGTTGCCAATGTTGGTGTTTTACCCCCAAATGGTTCATTTTTTTAATGTTAGTCTTGTTAAGGTGGGTATGCACCAAAGCAAACACGAAACAAAAATCATTTCTGAAACATGTTTTGAACAAACATTTGATTACCAGTTTTGCATCCAGAGGCTTCATAAAACTTTTGTCAAAAAAATGAATTTTTTCAGCGAACATTGTGGATGAGGAAAAAAAAACCACTTTCGACAAACACGTTTGAGAATTTGTGTTTCTGTTTCGTGTTTCTAATGGGTTCTAATGAAAATGTGTCACCTATCCTTATAGGACCTTTGTACTACTGACTTTGAATAGGAACCATTTACCAAGATGGGGTAGTTGCAACGCTATCAGCCTTTCATTCGGGAGACATGGGTTCAATTACCATGACTGTGGTTTTCGCGATTTTCCACAGTTGTTTCCAGACAAATGTCATGATAGTTTCTCTAAAAATCGGCTGCGACCGTGCTCCATCCTCTCTTCATATCTATTATAAATTACCAAACAATCCAAAAAAACAAATCCAAAATACTAATACCAATTGGCAGGTTGGCCAAGTCCCAAAATACATGTGCACTTACTAAGCCATTTAGGTTAGTTGAACAGACTTACAAATATTTTTTAAGGAATTTACTACGAGTATTAGGCAAGAAAAAAGTTTGGCCAATTTATAAGAAATTTGGCTTAATAGCACCTAAGCATAATTACGTTTTGATACGTTTTGAATAACCGACAACGTCTTAGACAAAACCTATCCTTAAAAACGACATTTCATTTCCATTTTGTGTACTGAGTGCTGTAGTCCTTCTTGAAATGGACTCGTACAAATTTTGCACAGTCTATAGATGAGTATATTTTGTGTTTTACTATAATATGCCGATTCCTTCATATTTTTAGAGATAAACGAAAATGGTTTATTACCCTTTCGCAGCTGCAGCTATAAATAAATCAGTTGGTGAATACACGAGGTGGTAGGTGAAATGGCATGACCAAAAGTGGGCATGGTTTTCATTTTTTATACAACTAGTCATGGAATGAGTAAAAAATTCAGGTAAAAGGAGTTTTTTACTCATTGCATACTGTGTAATTATGGTGTTCCCACGCGTTTATATTCATTGGTGTTTTTTGTGAATATCAACTAGGCGTAATTACTTTGCATTGACTTAAACCAGTATTTTTTCTATCGATAATGGCTTGTGCCATGACTAAAACAAGGGCCGAGTTTGCTCACATGGAGGGACAGAACAGCATTAATTTCATCGTGATTGAAGGATTCTAATTAAGTTTCAGTTGGTTTTTAGGTAGCGAGGCAGTAGAATAATGTAGCTTATGTCTAGCACCATCCTTGTAATCTTCATGATTGACTGGCTGGATGGAAATTTTGAGAAAACTGTCAGAAAAATTGTTTAGCAACCTTTTGTCTTTCATCTGTTTTTTAAACTTTTTTTGTTGTTATTTTGGTAATTTCAGAAAATTTCATGTTCAAGCTTTCATCATCACAATGGCCAAACAAAGAAACAGAAATGACAGTTGACCTATCCTGGCTAAACCTGCGAAAATAATGTATTTGGCTTTGTTTTTCAAATGGGTGAATACACTGTCTATAGACAGGTTGACCCTTGGCGGGTAGTCAAAGGGGTATAGTCATTTTTTAATGGTTGCCAAGTATGTGTTATGAACTTTTTTTCAAGCTATCTCAGGTTGTGTGAAAATTCTTGCTTTTTTGCATAAAAAAAAAAAAAAAAAAAAATTTTAAAAATGCAAAATTGATGAATATGATCCAGAAAAGTTCATGGAGATCTGAGTTTCTAGAGGCCACCAAATTAACAGAGAAACATTTGTTTTTAAATCCTACTAATTGTGATATATGGCAAACATGTGCAACACTGATAGCCAGACAGTCTTGGAATGTTCTACGTGGGCATAATGAAAAAACATGTAGTCGATAATTCATTAAGTTCACTAAAGAAGATAGATGAGGAAGATATTATTATTCATAAATGTATGCATGGCACCCTACAGTGTTTGATAAGTGTTGCGAATTTGTTCAAAAATGCACTGATGGCGCTCAGTGTGCCGGCATTTCAACGGTTTCCACGGCAATTTTCGATTAGGGCGTAAAATCGAACGATTACTTCTACACCCTTTACCCCATATTTTTACAGCGTGCTAAATGTTCACCAAACTGGAAAACGTGGCATTGAAAAAGTTGCGTCTTAGACCACATAACTTTATCTTGAATTCGCTCCAAAGATTTTCAAACAATCGAAAGATGGTGCCTCGTTTCTTTTCTACGAGGCCCGTTTTTAAAGTAAGGGCCGTTTTAACATAAGTAAGAAAAAAGTGGCAAGATCTAAATTTTGTAATAGCATGCACCCTTACGCTAGCGACATCGACATTGACACATTGTCACCAATTTCAATATTCCATGTCAAAATTCCGCCATCAGTGACGTTTCTGCTTATGTGCATCAGTTGACATACTTTTTAGTATCATGGGGTTTCTGTCACAATGTTGTAAATACTAGAGCGGGAATTTGTATAGGCAATTGTGACATTTGGAGACTAATTTTCAGGAATTTTGTGTTAACTTCTTCCACCGTATTTCAGCACCACTATATGGTTTTCGCTTAACACTCATTCGCCACACTCATTAATTGTTAGTCACTCGCACATGACTTCAAAAACGAAGGGGTGCCTGCTTAAAACTGATGATCAGATAGCTACTGAATCATATAAAGATAATGTCCATGCTGAATCCCGCTTCCATGTTTCAATCCGCCGAAATTTCAAAACGGCCCTAACTTTAAAAACGCGCCTTATAGCTCGAGTCCCCTACAATTCATTTACCTCGAGAACCATCAAAGGGTTCCACCAGTGTATTATCAAGCTATTGAACCTCTGAAGTTTGGGTATATTTTTTTAATGTATACTGTCCGCTAAAAGGAGTTTCTAAACAGTTTAAGTTAGAATGAAATATACCATCCAATTTCACGACTTCTTCAATGAAAAATTTGGAACGAAATCTTTAGTTACCATGACTGGATGGATCAAAAGCATTTTCGCCGAATGGCGAGTATAAGGTGAGATCAATTCGGGTTCTCACGATAGAATCTATCCCATAAAATATGCAATGTCATCTGTCGTGCTTGTAAATCGAATTTCACGGCGAGTGAACTATATTGCCCAACTTTAACATTTTTTGTCAATGCTGATGAGAAAGTACCAACCAGTACAAGTGTTCTCTCACCGACAGGATGTCATTACGAAGGCATCTCCAACAACAGTCAATTATAGATTGAGTTAATGTGAGGTAAAACATGTTTTTTAATCATCGGCTACTTGTTGGAACACATTATTATTGGTAGCATATAAAATAGCTCGCTTAAAAATCTATATGTACAGTATAATTATGTATGTGCTATTCAATAAACTTAACAAAAATAAAGTTGTGAATAAAATATGATTCACTTAACTTTTCATTAATCGTCATTATCATTCAAAGGACATTTTCAATTTATCACATATTTTATCTTGTGTACAATTTCCAAAATCTTTTATATAGCCAAAATGTTTCTATAATTTCGTCTACATAAATAGCATGTTGTTGGCTGGGATTTAAGAGCTCAAAGGGACTAAGGCTAAAAAGGGCCCAACCGGTTTCAAGTTGATCCTGAAGAGGGTCAACAGGGCTTGATTCATTGGACAGAAAAGATGATAGACTGACTGGACTCCAGTTCCGAAGAACGCCTTAAGTTAGCCCTTACTGGGGGCCTAGCCTAATTATCACAGGACAACAAAAGGAGTAGAAAGGGGTGAACAGGTGACAGTATGAGGGTAGGAATGCAGGATTAAAGTGTAGACAGGAGACGGGAAAGGGACAGATAGTGGAAGATATACCAAAAGGGGATAGATCTGCTCTCTCCCAAAATTGAGGAGAGCTGTAGTAGACAAATAGCATGATTTTGATCAAATTATGTTAAATAATCAAACAACTTCAAAACATTTGAACAATGTAACAGATAATTAATTAATTTGTTGATTGTATGTCTGCATGTGATTGGTTAAAAAATACTAAACCATATACGGTATGTTATGTTTTTCATAGCCACGTGACTCATCATGTACAAAATCGTTACTTGGATATTTTGGAATTGATGAACATCAGGTATTCCTAACCTACTGTATCCTAAAAAAGCAGTTTCTAGTAGTTTTTGTGTTCTTTATCCAGATTTGCAGACATGTAAAAACTATACAAAGGGTATTTCAAACTATATGAAGTTCTTTTAATGTTAGTTCCCCAGTACAAGGTGCATCGACTAGTTCAGCAATCTTTCCTGCAAAAAAAACACATGCATTGGTTCACCCTTTCGCTTTCTAGTTTTATGTTTTTTTAAAAATGGTGCAATTGCATTTAGTCATCCTCTTAACGATAGTGTTTCGACCGCTTAGTGTGTCCTATACATCACCGCAAATGTATAAAAATGGTTCTCAGCAATAAAACAACCCCAATTTTCCAATGTTTTTGTTTTTGCTCTTGTTTTCCAACGTGAAACCTCTTTATTACAAAGCACGAAGTCTTAAAATGAACTCAATAACATTAAGAAAACATGCCTTCGCCACAGGTTTTATGCGTTTTATGAGCAATTCTACACACATTTTAAGAGATTCTATAAAAGGGCATTTTAAAACATGCCGGCGCTATAACGTTGTGATGTTATCTTCCGACTTAAGGCGTATTAGTAATTAATGTGACCATGTAGCTATGGTACATTTGGCGATTTTCGTTTTATGGGATATTTTTTTAAACATGGGAATTCTACTGTTTCTACACCATGCAGAAAACAATTTTGTTGTACATATCCAACACTTGGTCTGACAATGTGCTTGCACTTTTGTTCGTTCCTATCGTTGCAGACAGTGTTATTTCAGGTGTGTAATTCTCCATTTGCAAAGTAACCTATTCATTGATTTTGAACTGCATGCCAGCTTTATAATCCATTTTTGTTATTCTTGTTTGAGGTAGTTTACGTTCATATAGGCAACATTTTTGCACTGAATTTAAACGAAGATAATATTATCTTTATATTATTGTACACGTATATTCCATTTTTTCACATATGGAATTTTTTGAAAATTGTATTTATTATCTACAAGTTAAACGATAGCCTTATAGTTGTTGGTGGGCCCTTTTTTATCCCATGGCAAACAATATTTTATACCCAGTCCGCAACTGGTTCGCCCATTATTCATGTGCCAACTGCCAACCCATCCAATCAAAATTCATAGTTGGCCAATACATGCAGTCTTTTACTTTAGAATACTTTTAGATGACGTTCGTACAAATTATGTTTTACTTTTCTTACATTTACATTTGTGTATAGTTAAGTACACCATTGGATACTGGGTCAGATACTTAATTGACTTCAAATTATGTCATCAAATTATCGAAACAGGCTAGACTAATCAATGGTGATTTATCAGCATTTTGGAGCCAGAAAAACGTCGTTTACAGGAATATAAAATGGGGACAATTTTTAAAATTACACTTATTACTATAATTACATCATTTATGCAACATGACATATACTTTAAGTTGTGAAATTTCTTTTTGATTTTGAATAAAGTACGTAATGCTAGTAACACAAGTGTAATTTGAAAAATTGTCTACCTTTTATTTTCCTGTAAAAGACGTTTTTCATGTTGTTCACATAATTTGTGTCAACTGTAAGTCCAGAACTTACTTTTTACCATTTTAAGGTGATTAACCATAGAAATCTCTAGTTTTTAATTACCATTCAGATAAGGCTGACTGTAACCTACGCTGTAAGTATACAAGGTGAGTTTAGGTCAACAAAGGGGGAAAAGAGTGCATAAAAGGGAAAAAACTCGAGCAATTTCGGAAACAAATAAGTTGGCTATCTATGTATAGAGGCAATTTCGTTCGGATCCGCAACAATACTACTCGTGTACTCGTTTTAAAGAAACCAATTTCCTCAGTCGTTGTCGGCCAGGAAACAATTTCAGGCCGTGATGGTTCGAACTTCATTTCAGGACGAAACTAATGGCGTTTTCCGTAATTTAAACTAGGCTTAATTTCGTGTGGTTAATGACTTGTAACTAAATCCACAAGCTATGGATACGGAAACAATCGGAGGGATACGCCCGGTGTGAAAATTTCACGAAATGCGTGGCCTTCGCCTTGTGGAGAGGAAGAATACACGTTCGGGGGTGGAACATCATAAAAAAAAAACGAAGAAAAAAATGTGAAGGGGTGAGGATTTACTCTTTTATCTGAACTCATCATCTGACATTTGGGTGGGCAATACAACGCACCCCCTCCATGGTATATCGTTGACTCCGGGGCCATGGGGCACTCCCTACGTAAGAGCCTCGTGGGGTAATGACAGGGGTTAGGGGGCTGTGCCGGGGGTTAATTTAATGCAAATAAAATTCCAAATACCATAATTAAAAAGCCAAAATAGAAAAGAATGAAGAAAAAAAAACATGGCGCCCAGTCGCGGGGTTAACGAAACCCGTTCTCGAATTTTTCTAATGCTATATACTAGTCGATGATTCTATACAATTTAATTTATGGACGAGAAGACAACTTCTGGTGGAAAAACTATAAAACTAAAACCGGAAGGTAAATCAAATTCCAAAAAGATCGGATTTAGAATCGTTTCCGGTTTAGCGAATCCATGGTAGCAAAGTGGTTGGAATTTAAGGGCGAGGGAACCCAGCTTATGTGCGGCCATTAAATCTGCGAAAGATCTGCTCATGGGGTGGTACGGATTAAAGCAAAAAACAAACTGATACTGCAGATCTTGGTGTGCAGCAAGGATGATATGCACACCAATGGAAAGATTGAAAGTATTAAGTGAAAAGTAGGAAATAATGTTTAACACTACATACATATGTGTGGTACAGTAGCGCCTCCTTGTGGGGGCACCCATCTCAAAGGGTTAGCTACTCAATCATAATCAGAATATATTCTGCAATGGTAACATTTAGAAGCCTCAATAATTCATAATGGAAAATCTGGTCTCCAACAGACAAGAGTTCACATAAGATAATCGCTTTCTTAACCTTATAAACTTAAAAATCGTTTCGACTACTAAGTGGGGAAGAGTGTTTTTTGCATGATGATGATTTTGTTATATCCTGTGTTAAATACCGGGTTTGGACACAATAGTATTAATAGCCTATAGCTAAAAACTTCATGAGTATTAATGATTTGGATCAACTTGTTTAAAGACTAAATCGTTGAAATTAACTGAATTTTATATCATATTCATCCATTTAACTAACCCCAGTCCTTAAGAACGTATGGCAAACAGTGAAAAACATATACAAAAAAAAGAACTGTTTCATTCTAAAGTTATGTTTAATGAAGTATGGCACAAACGACCGTGTCTTCAACTTCCTGTTCAAAACATCGGTCATTGGAACGATATCTTCGGGGAATGTTTTGCACGAGTCGCTAATTTAACGAGATTACTATGCGGTCGAGCAATTTCATTTTTAGTAAAAACAGAAAAAGAAAGTTGAAAAACGAAACCTTCAAATGATCATATTTCAGAATGGCTAATTTGCTGTTTGTGGTTGAACAAAGGTGCATGCTCGAAAGACTTTCATAAAAAAAAAAGCATTTCCTAAACAATAATTCGTATTAGTTTCATTTGCACAGAATGCATATGAGAGAAAACAAAAATATCAAAGATGCGATTTGGAAATTGAGCTTTGAGTATCCAACTTTTTGAAAGTGGAAATGAGTTTTTTTGCCATGTGCTTTGTGGGAAGGCCAAGATTCTGAACGGCAACAATAGAAATTGTGCCACCATGCAAGACGCGTTTGATACTTTTTTTGGTTATATATATTTTTTTGCTGAATAATAATGACAAGCATCATAACTTTTACTTATATAAATGAAGAAGTCTGCACACCTGAAGGGTCTTGGATATGGCAAAAACAACGCGGGAAAAACTAGAGGTAATTATCGGAAATGTTCTGTGAAGTTGCATGCTTGGAAGATGATACGGCGGCTTACAATTTCATTTCGGTGAGCGTGAAGTATGCCAATAACAAAAAAAATAAAATATTCACACGATGCAATTTCGATGTTGGTATTTTATCCCTTTCATGGCAAATCGACTGGGAACATGCAATTTCCTAGTATTTGGCGTGAGAAATTACAGGAATGTGGAAAAACTCATTTAAGAAATAGAGCTAACCTCAACAAAACTTTCGTTATGTTGTCTCAATGTTTATTTTCACAAGGATCACCGATTCTATACGTATATGTATGTTATAAAAGCAAGTGCCATGGCTTGAAAACACGCTCGTAGTATATTGATACATCAATGGAAATGAATAAAAGTATTTTCTCCGAAATAAATACAAGTTTTAAAAATACATATGTAGAGAAACGGTACAATTAATATTTTTGAAAAATAAATTTATATTAAAACCTATTATTAAGCTATTAAAACACATTAACCTTTTAACATATTGTCTAATGTTTAAGGGGACCAATTGCCATCGGGCATCCTGGTCAATTAGCACTGGAATATATCGATAGGTATTCCATTTTTTATGGAATGTCATCAACATGCGTGTATTGCCAGTATAATGCCAGCAAGAGTGTTAAACATTATTTTAAATGTTTTTATTTATTTAAAAAAAAAAAAAAAAAAATGCCGCGTATCATCTTGCATTAATTCCAAATTACATTTTTCCCTATGTCTCATTAACTTAACCGAATTATAAACAAGTAAAATATTGACTTCTTTAGTATAATTACCTTGTTTGAAGAAATTAAAATTCGCAACACATTTTTGTAGATTAGATTTTCAGGTTTATTCGAGGATACTTCTTTCTGAGAGAATTTAATTATTTTCTTGTGAAAATGAGATGTCTTGCATTTGACAGCACCACAGGCCTCTTTTAAGGATGCAATTAACTAATTCTATTACATGTCATTAAAGTTCAAATCTATATTAACAATGACTGCCTATGGCGAAGCAATAATGAATAAATTATACTTTTATATATTAATGTAAACATTCACCTATAATATTACCTCGTTTATATCATTAATATGTGATAACTGAATATATGCAAATTCGTTTATTAATCGACTAAATTAATTGCGTGACTAACTCCACTATATTAGCGTTACCTGCATGCAATCGTCTGGAATAATTTTTAATGGTAATATATACTTGTCAGTTGATGAAGTTTTAGATGTTCAACTGTCATACTTTTTCTATAGAACCTTAAGTTTAACAAACCCGTCTTTCTGTTTATCCCAATATTTTTTGAGGCATTTTCTGTCTTATAAGCATTTTTACATTAAGCATACAGGCTTGCAGCCCTTCATGAGTGACAAGAAGAATTACAATGATTATTACAGTTGAATATTGCATCGATATTGAAATTCTTATCACAAAATATCAAACCCATTCAACTTTTCTGTAAATCCATGAAAATGTATTTATAAGTATTCAACTAAAACCTATAGGTTATGCAAAACTCAAAACATTTTATGAACTACTTTGTTCATATTTATTGGGAAAAGAGCATTTTCATAACCAATAGACAGACTAAAGTAAAGTAATCATTTACTTATTTAATTGTACACAAATTTCAAGTTTCAGTTATTTTCAGTTTTTATTTCTTTGCATTGTATACAAACTTGTTACTTTTTTCTACTAAAGTTAAAAAAAACTCGTTTAGACTCATCATTAGCTTTTTTCACCCAAATGTACTTTATTTTTTAAGGTATTTGTTTTGGGGAAGAAAAATGCACATGAAAGCAATTATGCTTGATGGACTGGCAAAAAAACTGATTTTTTTCTAGCTATACTCGTAGAAGTCATTATTTTGAAAGAGTAACTCACGTCTTTAAAACCAGATTATCATTTTAGTTTTAAGGCCCTCCAGAATCCTCATAGGACCAGGTCCACTTTTCTATTTTTTGACGCTGGGCTACGTCTTTGCTTTCGGTTTAGGGTGTGAGGGCTGGGGCCCCAAAATAAAGTTTGCTTTTGGGCCTCAAAAATGTAGTTATGGCATTATTTAGAATGAAAGTATTGTAATGCATCATAGATGGCGCTGGATTACTCATGGCGTCTCGTAGTTTATCCAACTCATTTTTTCTTGCTGTCATTCTTGGCGCCACATTTTCGGATTAGTTTTTTCTAGAAAAAAGAATCTCGCTGACAAGAGCGAACAAAGAAATAGCACTAAAGAAAAAGTGCATGGAATAATTGGAACGCCACTCGCGGAAATGACGAGAATCACGCGAGATAAAGCAGGAAAAGGCGCGATTTCCTTGTTCTCGGAAAGCGTTCGGTCACTAACACCCGGCTCCAAAAGAGTGAAAAGACGCTCCATTTTCGTGCTTGTTTGTTACCATGTTTTTTTCTATCTCGCACAATTTCAAAAGAAATCTTTTGAGTGATAGCGATTTGAGTGAAAGGAACTTGGCTGCTCGACAGGTCACGAACCCGCGTTGCATAAGGCCTAACACAATAAAGCCCTCGACGCATAAATCATATCAATTCTACTTCATCCCTCGCAAACCCCCCGTCATTTTTTTTTTGCATACCTACCCAGTCTCAAGATGGTTACCCACTGTTCTTAAACGCAATCCATAGCCCTGGTCACATGGGCGCCTCCTCACCTGTGCTGACACTATAGCCCAAAGGCCGTGCATGCGCTGCATTATTCCATTGCTCTGATGAGGTCTATTATGCGAATGCGCTTATAAACAGGCTGGCATAATCGCCACAAAAAAAAAAAAAAATTAAGGGGTAAAAAATTAGTATATATGCTCCCCCATTGCCATCTCCACGTGTTCCGTGCGGGCCCGGGCTGTCCTTTAATTCCCACTTGACAGGGGTGCATCATCTTTCTTCCCTATTCTGTTTCCGTGCATTTCAATGCAGGTCCTTGAACGCGCAGTTTTCAGTATCTTTTCAAGGGTTGATAGCCTCGGTCAGAGCACCAATATAGCGCCCAAATTAAGACGGGATTAACTTTGTTTCCCGCCATTGCCGATAATCCAGGACCGGCTGAGCTACCCTCGTCCGCCTCCACCGAAATTATTGGTTGTTTTCCATTATTTACGAGCTTTACGCTCATCATTTTTCCCTGCCAAATAGCCGGCTGAGTGTCAATAACCCAGGTGTGGGAGAGGAATTTGATAAGTGCCGATTTTTATACTTGGATATGTATTAATGTACAAAAATTGCAGTGGTGTAATCCTTGTAAAATGAGCCTTTCGACGACTATATGCATGCTTGATGCACGACGTTGTACATCCACAGATGTATAAACATGTCCTTATACCTCTATGACAATTTAAGCCCTATTTCTGGAATTTCCATATACAACTTTCTTGCGAAATGTTATTTGGAAACAGTATTGTTTCTCCCCATTCTACAATATGTACTCGTAATTCAAAATTCCGCAACGAACAACGCGACAGTTCACCTCCCAATTTTACAAATGGACATGTTTTGCAGTGTTGCCAAACGTAGTTTCAAGTTTTCCTTTAGTTTCTGTATTTCAGCAAATAATAAGAATTATTGCATCAGTGCAATATACCGGTTTATCAGAAGTATTTCTTATTAGTATTTTCATAAATCATTATATTGCCTCAGAATTTTTGTGTAATCACTCAAATTGTAATCAAAGATTCAATGATCTTGTTATTGATTCACGCCCACATTCACAATTCCATATTGTTTAAATTCTCTGCATTGGTTTACTTATATATATAGCGTACATACAAATTTCACTATTACTAATTGCATACATATGTGATTACATGCAGTTAGCTTAAAATTAGGAAAGGAATTACCTCTTACAAAAACCACATTCAAAAGTACTAATAAACTGTATGTAAAATTAATCTCCAAACATGTGAAAAGCATTAAAAAGATGTTAGGAATATATTTGTAATGAAAATACACGCTATAATAAGTCCATTATACGTTATAAATGAAATTAAGGCTTCTTCATTGTCAATATACTATTATAAGAATGTCCATAATTATACGTATGATAGATGCACGTTTAAATTAAAAGATACACCCCAACTGCATTTCTCTTACGGGAATGAAAAACCTTTTATCCTGGTCTGGTATACCGCCTTTGTTTGGGACCCCATTTGGACCACCCTTGCGCAAATATGTTGCATCGTTTGTAGCTTTTTGTAATTGCGAATTTAACGATCTCAATTCAAGGGGAAGTTTCATTAAAACGACCATTAGTAGCATTTTATACTTTTTTGTACAAAGAATGTGCTTTAACATTTACATTAAAATGCTTCTTAGACTTTATGATGGATCAATTACGCACGTGCATGCAATGGAGGTAACCAAGTCTTTAATTACACAATCTTATCAACAAAAAGGAATTATTTTAATGTCGAAAATAATAAAAAAAAATGTTTGGAGAAACCAAACAACATGACTGATCCTAGTAGATAGCCCCAATTTGCCTGCATGTATGTATGAAAAAACCATGCCAATTGCACGTGTCGATCCAATGATTCGATGTATGACCGTCTAAATATAATGCTTATTGAATATTTTAGGAATGTTTAAATAAAATGCTACTTCTGAATATTTGAAATTTCATATACGAGGAAAAGTGATTTTTTTTCAATTTTAACTTTTGCCAACACGTTGCAAAACCTTCTATGACCTCTTCACATTCACACGTGGGAACTATTTGGTATTTTTATAGTATTATTTTCAGTAATCCTTTAACAGAATATTTTCGAAATTATTTATTCCACATGGCTAACCACAACACAATAAAATGAAAATTTATGCTGACAGTTAACTTTTTAACAGCAATACATTCCACATCAATCTGACAACTTCGAGCAATAATTTGAAATTACCCAATATGTAATGCACAGAAGTATTTTTAGTAGAATATGTCCAGCATATTTTAGTAAACGGGAAATTCCAACAAGTACATATATGCTTGTTAGAAATATTTCAGTGCTGCAAAGACATGTCACTATAAGCTGTATATAATTGTTGTTGGTTGGGGTTTAAGGGCCCAAAGGCGACTAGGCTAAAATAGCCCAACCGGTTGCAAGTTGATCCTGTAGAGGGTCTACAGGGCCAACAGATAATCTGTATATTGAACCATGACAATTTGAATATTGTCAATGCAAAGACGTTATCTGTTTCAAATTGCGTAGTTGAGCAGAATCAAATAGTTTTCACTGTTAATTAACTGCAAGTTTTAAACATACTTTATACAATTTCATTTACCGTGTGGATGTCGTGTGGATAGCATCGTTGCTTCATTTGGTAAGCATTGCTTATTTTAATATCATTTGACTTAAATAATTGTGTACATGTTTTTAAACCAAATTTTGCTCTTTCTATTTACACTTTTTAAATTTTGGAGGAAAATAAATTGACATCCAGTCACTGACGTTTGCTCGTTTACACGTTTTTGTGCTCTGTCCAATCCAACTTTGTTGAATTTTGGCCATCCACTTATCATACTGGTACCAAAATTGTAAGCAATTTACCAGGAACAACATGGTGGTAATATTTTTAAAATCATAATTATAGTTCAAATATTATTACTAATTGTTCTTTTTAAGGCTTAAAATCCTAGCAACACATGGCACCTACGCCTGCAACTGCAACTGCAACTAAAAGGGTTTAACTCGTTCTGGTAAGGCAGCAAATGATGTGGCTGCATTAGGCAGGGAAATTAAGATGCTCAGGGATCTGTTATTCATGAGCACATGAGTTCTCGACCGTAGGGTACTGAGTTGAATTAAATTGAATTATATTTAAGTTTATAGGGAAAAAATCATCAATGCATAAAATTAATGCTAATTTCAAAAATTATGAAGTAAATCAATGTCAAAGTTAAATATTAAAGATGATTTCAGAATAATGATCCAAAACATACAGCTACTTTAGAGAATTTGTATAATGGCCCCAAAGTATGGAATAACGTTACCACAGTCCACAGATCCGTGATAGAAAAGCTTTGGGCCAAACTGGAAATGGAAATAAGAAAGCCCACAGATCAAATATTTTGAAATAAAGCGTTCCTAAGGTATGTCGTAGTAATATATGTATTAGAATTTTATAGTATTAAGTACACCTTTTGTGGTCAAGAACATCACAACGACCTCAGAATCTCCGGACATGGGTAGTTTGTATTTCCATGCCATGCAAGCATTACCGGCAATAAACAATCCTTAATATTCACGTAATCCAAAGATTTTCATTTTTCAGCGTGGGCAAATGAGCAGTTTGTACTTGACTTTTTCGACCTCCATTTCCGTATAAACTTATTATTGTCAGATTCATGTCCATGTATTTAATTAAGAAGGCGTACATGTACATGTATGTGCAGACCACCTGTACTGGGGCGAGATGAATACTATTTTGAGTGGGATTCAGTTCTCCTTGTTTACGTACATGTATTATTTTGGTTAGGAAAAAATAATTACATATGTAGCCAGTCTAATTATGATTGCCTTTTTCTCTTAGGTGGAGTATACACACACAAAGAAAAGAGTTTGGAAGGACAAAAGGAAGGCTTAAAAGAGACTATTCCAATTCATCCGGTGTTAATTAAAGCGGATGGGCAACAGATTAAAATGTTGACCGCAACTAATCAACATTGGTCAAACAAACGTGAAGGAAATCCGTGAGGTCAGGCTACACAAAACTTGTTACCTTTTTAAGAAATAATACATTTACACTGTAGCAACACATTTTTTTTTTGTGCTCAACGTACTTTAATTGCAGAAAAATTGCATTTTTACCTTAAAAATCGCCCTTTTACTCCTATATCCAACCCCTCCCCCTTATATATATATATATACGGCCTTGATTGTATGCAAACCTGAACTTAAATTCCATAAATTCTAAAAAAAAAGTTTAGAGGCAATTTGATTTGTAACCCTTCTGAAACCGCCGGTTAAGAGGGAGCTGGTTAAGAGGGGTTCTATTGTGTTTTGTTTTACCTGCATACATTTGTGTACATTTAAATATACACTGCCATTTTGGGAGGAAGGAGACGACATGCCACCATTTTGAAATTGAGCTTGTGGTCATAAGATTGCAGTCTGATTCATCAACATCATCAACTTCATCAACTTCATCAACATCATCAACATCATCAACATCATCAACATCATCAACATCATCAACATCATCAATAACCATGAGCTCAGCGCCCGTTAATGTTTGAATCATAATCATAATTATCATCATTATCATCATCATCATCAATTTTATTATTATCATTATCATCAATAACCATGGGTTCAGCGTCCGTCGATGTCTGATAGGTCTGAGATGATGTGTTAGAAGTGTGCAAGATGTGCTAAGTGTGTCAAGTTAAACCTTAATGCATTTCACCTATGCACATAACACATCGACAGATCAATGTTGGTATGAATGGTAACTTTCTGCATTCAGCTGAAACGTTAAATCTTCCAACTACATAGGTCCTCTTGAAGATCAAGTCCAATGTCTCGCAACATGTTTAAAAGTAGTTTGTAATGAACTCATCTTGGTGGATACAATACGATAAAACCATGAAGAGAGATGAGTTTTGTGGATTTCATCGGAAGGGACCGATGACATCATGGTGGATAAGTTCCTGTTCCCAAAAGAGGGCAACTAACCTTACAGTTATAGGGCATCCCACATGCTATCACTCGCTGCTTCCGATAAGCCGTTTTCCATTAGACCCCCGCTTTCACTTAATTTCATGGACGCCCTCCATTTCGAGATTACCAAAAGTGGTTCAACGAGGGCGTTTTGTTTTGATATGGTATTGGATCCCTGGGTAGATCCACACTGGAGCTACAGTTTAGAGAGGTACAACTCCATATGTCGGTGGCTTGGCAGGCGGGGCAAAATAACATCCTGGGCGTCACAGCATGACGGTAGCAAGGTGTAATATTCACGTATTCACGAGCATCCTAAACGACTTACTATTTCCATAATGGGTCCATCAACCAGGTGGGAATTTCACAAAGCTATAAAGAAGCGGACGTGTGAGCCATTACTCCACGCCCATTGGGCCTTGACCCAAAATTTTATGGGTGGATCGACCAATAAACTTATCCTGGTATGATGTGAATGCACTGGTACGAAGCTCATCCCGTGGTTAACTATAAGCTAACAATTGTCTCAATCCAAGCAATGATATGCATGAGCTAACGCACTATATGCAGATGTAATGTCTCATTAGTTGAAGACAGCCATCTTGATGAAAAATAAGCGTGTGAGTTTGTCAGTTGGATCTTGTATACCGAATTTTTTTTTATTCCACAAATGGAAACAGAAATGCAATATAACCTAATAACAAGTTTGTTTGTTGCAAACAATATCAATTTGGTAACTTAATGTCAATATTACGAAAATATCAACTTCAGCATCAGCTTTGAAAAAAATTCTTCTTGCATGCCCATACATTTCAGCCACCCTAGACCGCTTTCCCGTCTTTAGTTCTTATGTTTGTCTCAATAATTCAATTCAACTCAGTGTCCTACAGTCAGCAAGTAAATGTCATATATGGTATTGGGTCGTACCCAATTTCAGGAGAATGCCAACGTCAGTAGCGACTTAAACATCATAGTTAGATTCAATTTCTACTAAATATGGACATTCGCATGCAAAAAAAGAACCAATAGTAAGCAACCGTCCTGGCACAAAACTCGGTCAATAGTTTGGAATGATTATGTCTACTGTAGTGGTCGTTAGGCGTAAAATATATGTGAATTACAAGAAAGATTAGAACGTTGAATAATCTCATAGATAACTTTTTACGTTTCAATTTAGAGGATGGAGCAAAGTAATCAAAGTGGCAACTTAAAATTTGGGATAGTCATAGTTTTGCCTAGTTATATTGTGCTTAGCGGGTTTCCATGGTGTTACTTCTGCAATTTGGAGAGAAACACTACTTAGAGGTACACTACTGTCATATTGCTGTCATATTGCTGTGACTTCAGAAAGCACTTTTTATTATTGTGACTCCTATTTTTGAGTTTTCGATAATATATGCAGTGATGATTTTATTATGACAATATTCATGATTTGAGTATATTAATTCCAAGCACATGGACATTAAACGATTTAAATTAAACCATCCAACAATATATTTATTATTATATGGCCAAAAATATTTTCAGACATATATGGACATACAGTATATAGTAGATCATAATAGTATATGTCCCTATATAATATACTTTTTTTCCATTTGGGATGCCTTGAAAAAACGCCCTGTACCAAAATTGATCCACACAATGGGATGCGTAACTTTAAGACAAAAAATTGATGGGAATATCCCTGCATCTGTTAACCGGAAAGCGCAAATGCGACCGTATTTGGAAAGAGGATAGTTGAATCTATTTGACCTGGTCAGATTCGAATCGTAATTATTGAACACTAGCTTTTTCATAATCACAAAAAATTAAATCATCGAAAACTGCTCAAAAGTACCCATATTTTACGGTACACTAATAAATTTTAATAAATACATGTATATACACCAGACATGTAAAAAAGTGCATCTCGTCCAACTGTGTAGAATTTAGAGCCTTCTTTCATTAATAATTCCTTATACTCATTTCTCATTGGTAAAAGCTTCAGACATGCCTGAAGCCAGTGCTGATTTATAACAAGATTTTCATAATGGCGCAACGCGGCCTCTTCCTAATTTGCTCATTCTGGTCCTCCTCAACGCTTCTATTTCAAACTCGATGGACATATAATTCATTTCAGTTTTCCATTCTTTCCAAGAAAATTACTTGAAAAAGTGACAAATTATGCGGAAGTCCCTACTCATGTACACAGAATATCCCGTGAAGCAGTACAGGTTTGAAATTAGCGAGAATTTCAAGTACCAACAAAAGAGGAATGGCTTTACATCAAACTTGTAAATCAAATTGAAACCGCGAAACTATAAATACCTCCGAATACATGATTTATATTGTCAGGAAATGGCAGTTTCATGCGTTATCCATAAAGTATGGAGTTGCATAATGAGACAAAAACCACCATTTTGTCTGTCAAGTCCCAATTACCACAAGGCGCACAACGTAATACTGTAACCATAGTTTATCGTAGTCAGGCTCTTAGGAAAATTTGATTTATTCGTATTATTAACATAGTTTTAATACGAAGCGAGTTTTTAAACTAAGGGCCGTTCTACTATAAGAAAAAGTATTCCAAAATACGTTTCAAATTACAGTTGATTCCGCTTAATCTGGACACATCCGGCGGAGGCGTTTTGCCCCGATTATGCGAAGTTAAAAAATGTATACTGTCCGGATTTGTTCTTGACAATTTGGCCCTAATAAATGGCTGCCCAGATTAACCGGTGTCCAGATAAAGCGGAATATAGCCAAAATAAATCCAAATCCTTACGTTGTTTTTGCAAATAATCACCATTGATATTCGCACATTTTTGGCATCGTGCCACCGATTTCTTCATCCCTTGTTAAACAATTCAAAATGTTTCTTTAACAAAAATGTCAAATGTTGCACATGCTCTTGTGATAATGACAAAATCTTGCTATTCGATATGCAGTCGGAGCTTGTGATTAAATTACGAAGGCTTAACATTCGGATAAACAAGTTCAATATACTGAATAGTATTTTTTTTAAATCAAGCATGTTGAACCGGAAATGGTTGTTAACGCGCATTATTAACAACTTTTCTCCATGGTCTAGAAAGTTTATTTCAAATTGGTATGTAAATTAATCTGGCTGTTAAATTCGCGTTAAGGTGACACGTGGAGGTTATTGTCCATCCTTTTTTTTTTATAAAATTAAAGGTGAAATTGTAAAATATGCAATTGCATTTGTAAATTAACAACTTTGTCCATTACTGAACAAGATTCCGTGTCTGCAATATTACTTTAATTCGTTGATAATTTTCAGTTGATTGCCAGTTTTTAGAAGATAGTTCCTGGTTGCATTACTGAGTTCAACCGATTAAGACGCTTAAAGTGGCCATTAAATTCTGAAATGGTTTGTGAAGAACGCCCCCATCTTCTGTTCTGTTAATCAACCGACGTTGGAAGGCACGTCTTTTTAGAAGAGTTATGGGGCTATTGAAGCAAGTTACACGTTTTTGCCCTCTCTTATTAAATCTCCCCCCCCCCCCCCCCATCGTTTATTAACACGCGTATTAATATTTTCGTGGTTCGACCACGCCCAAAAACCGTCCTTGCGATTTAAAATAGAGAAGTTTCTTAATTACATGGACGAGATTAAAAATGGCTGTGGAGAATATTTTAGGCTACCACTACCCAAAACACCATTAGATGGCAATGGGGAGGGTGATCGTAAAGTATAAGCTCCAAACAAAATATCAGAAAGCATGCATTTTTTAAAGACAAATTTGATACACGGAACCGGTGCATCGTTGTGGAATTTTCGAGTTTGGACGATTTTAGGACAAAATAAATAAAACCGGAATTTGAATGTGTAAGTATATACCAAGAAGGGCATTCGCTTGCTTGTTCATAAAGCGGATTGTTTTGTTGGGGATTGCTGGGGCACATTTTCTGAAAATAGATACCGTGTTTCTTGCTACAAATTTCTGTGTAAATTTTCCAATTTTGGTTCACTATCGGCAGTGTATTCGTCGACCTCAAACTTTTGAATGAACTGAAATGAATTTGAAAACAGTTAGAGAAGTTTGAAGCTTTGAGAAGTTTGAAGAAAGTCAGAAACTTGAAGAAATTTGAAAATAAAGTCATCTCGGAACCAGCATTTCCCAGCGTTGTCATTTACTTCACATTTTTTAAAAGAGTATATTGGTTACATGACAGTGAAGGTATTTACATTCCAATATCAAATGCAAGGTGCTAAATGACCATTGATTGATGCCATCTTCACTAGCTCCAGAATGTCTTCTGGTAACACCAGAGCACCAAGAACCAATCCCCATTTTCAGAGGAACACCTTAAGTTGGTGATTCCAGGTGGCTGGCCAAGCAACGGATAAACATGTTTGGGAAGAAGACTTGGAGGTAAAGGTTGTGGCAGGGTAGAGGAAGGAACCTACAGCAGGACTGCAGAAAAAAGTCCAGTCTTACCACCCCAAGGATATAAAACAAGATATGAACGAGATCAAAGGAGGTCCTGGTCGGCTTTGACCATCAATGACCGTGTGATGTATTGAAGTATAATGACTGACAAATCTGTCAGCAAGTAGATAACTATGATGGAAGCATCAAAGACGGCAAAAACGGACAGGTCATGACAAGTGAAGAGAAAACTATCGGCAAGACGTGTGTGATTTACACACAGACAAGTAAAAATATCTTCGGGTCAGTGTGTTGGTCTTAACCACTGGTAGGTTTAATACCATGGAGGTTATTATGCAACTAATGAACAACTGTTGTTGCAAGGAGAGAATACATGTATAAGACTTACTAGTGACAGGGTAGTCATCTAAAGGAATGGCTAAATTGTGAAAAGTAAGGGCGTGAACTGCAGGTGGGGCCCACTGACACTGGAGAACTAAACAAGAACTGAAAGAACTAAAACATTCCAATATGACCAGCAATACCTGAAACCTTTCCCCAATATGGCCTGCAAGACCTACGGCAATTCCTAGTATTTGGCCTGCATAACCTAAAACACTTCCAATATAGCTTGCAAGACCGGAAACCTTTCCAACATGACCAACAAGACCTGAAACAATTCCAATATGGCCTGCAAGACCTAAAACATTTCCAATATGACCTGCAAGACCTAATACATTTCCAATATGACCAGCAAGACCTGAAACATATACAATATGGCCTGCAAGACCTGAAACTTTTCCAACATGACCAGCAAGACCTGAAACAATTCCAATATGGCCTGCAAGACCTAAAGCATTTCCAATATGAACTGCAAGACCTAATACATTTCCAACATGACCAGCAAGACCTGAAACAATTCCAATATGGCCTGCAAGACCTAAAACATTTCCAATATGAACTGCAAGACCTAATACATTTCCAATATGAACTGCAAGACCTAATACATTTCCAGTATGACCAGCAAGACCTGAAACATATACAATATGGCCTGCAAGACCTGAAACTTTTCCAGTGTGGCCTCCCAAGTGAAAATTCCCATGTATGGGATCCCATAGAACTGGGATTATTGGACAACCCATTATAATGGGTCCCATTG
>JAUJYV010000576.1:0-35470 GCA_033995625.1 Ophyiulus pilosus | reverse complement strand
CAATTCGGGGATTCCCCTATCCACGTCACTCGTTATGCGAAACAAACGCTCGTTAAGCGAGTCATTTTTAAAAAATTGATATTGCTCGTTATGCGAGGTTCCACTGTAATTTGGATTCCCCTATTCACTTTTAGATAATTTTCAATGACGCTGTTAGCATCGTCGTTGACACCCTTCCTATTTGGAAAGTGAAAAGTCATGTCAGTCACATTCTAACATTGAAGATGTTTCGAAATTTAACTACTGCTTGAATGTTCGATCATTTATCTGCATTTGTTTGGGAGAAGACCCCCGACGGGCTTATTATCTGCCGGAGTAAGCCTATGAATCCAATAGGACAAAATCGATTCGAAGCGGAATCTTTAAGTACGCTTATCTGGCAGCAGTGGTTTTTCTATATATATACGGTTTTTTTTCATCGTGTTTACTCCTCAAAGTTTGTCCACGTCTATTTTATGCTTGCACGGGGACTTCGGGACAGTCGACCCCGACGGTCCAAATCCGTATTTATTATTTTCGTAGCAAATAACAAGGGTCTTTGTCTGTGATCGTGACAAGGCAGCCTTATCCGTCAAACCCAAGCCTGGATCGATTCACCTTTGTGAAGGCGTTTTACCTCTACGTACGGAGCGACTTATCGAAAACACTTGATTGACTTAAAATTAAAATGGCTACTCTGAATTGGGACTTATGGGATGCGTGCTGCCATGCTTTTTTTTTTTTTTTTCTGAAAAAAAAAGAAGAAAAATACCCATGGCTCGACAGAATCGACGTTATTGTGCGACGACGGTGTGCTAAACCACTTGTAGATTGGATTAGAGATTTTCCCCCCATGGCTCCCCATTGCCCCCCATGGTCCCCCCTGCCAGCCCCAGAATTAATGATCAGTCGTTGCCTTGGAGACCGTGGGGAAGATGGATGGAGCGCCACCGGTGGCCGATAATGGCGCTGCCGAATGGCTGTCACTGCTTATCGGGCTTTTAACTCTCACTGAAATTCATAATGCAACTGATCTAAATGAGCACCTTGAACGGAGTTCCAACCTCCCCCCTCTGCCGTAATTTGTTTCTGACATGGAAATTGCCCCCCATTTTTTTTCCATGGTAAATATGCAATATTCATTGAATATTAGCCTACGCGTGTCTTGTAACCTGGCAACCGAGACTCCGAACTGATTCTTGGCGTGGCGCTTGTTGTAATTTGGTTTCGTACAAATTGATAACGCGTTTTTGTGCAATTTTTTTTTTCTGGGGCCTGTGGGTCACGAATTGGCTTTCCATGCGTTCAGAGCTTTAGCGGGTACGATTTTGGTGCCGGTTGTCGGGTGGCGCTGCGATCGTTTGGATTTGTCTTGGGATCCATTTTGACCCAGGAAGAAGTAGTTCCATACCCTTTCGGCTAGGTCCGTACTGGCAATTTTTTTTACATAGACGATTAAATATTTTAATCACGAAAAAATCGCCATTGCGCACCACCTATCAGCGGGTACGATTTGGGCACCGGTTGTCAGGTGGCGCTGTGATAGTTAGAATTTTTGGTTGGCGCCCGTTTGACCCAGGAAGAAGTAGTTCCATACCCTTTAAGCTGGGTCTCCACCAACTGAGGCGTGATGTTCCGCCTCAAACGTTGCTAATAAAATTCAACTTACCACAAAACAGAAACAAAGGAGTATGAAAACGTGCTGTATCCACCAAAAGTGACAAGCTTCAACCAGTGGCTCTTCAACCAAGACTGTGTATGATGACATGTGCGTCATTTACACCCTGTATTAACAACGATGCACGTGTAGTTTGTAGTCTAATTAATACGTTATTATAAAGTTTGAGCCAGCCAACGTTAACGAAACGATAACGAGAAACAACGTTGGCTGGCTCAAACTATTGTATCTATTAATACAGGGTGTCAACATCGCACGTGTACTTAAATTTCGATAAATTAAGACGACGGCTGACGGCTGATGGCTAAGCCGAGAGCAGGGTCAATCTTTTCCTTTGATGTAGACCACCTCCCGAGCGATCGTCGAAATGAGGCTGGAAACATCCTTTGGGAATCGAAAGCGCGTCATATTTTCACACATACGTGTAAAGAAAATCGGGAAAGGCAACATTTGTCCCCTGGAAACATGAATGAGGATGCTGGTGGAGACCCGGCTTTAGGCGTCGTATGCACTGGCAATTTTTTTCGTAGGCGATTAAATTATTTAATCACCCAAAAATTGCTTGTCGTTTTTATAGGTGCGCACTGACGATTAAATAGTTGCTGTAATCTTGCAATAAAACTTTGATTTCATTGAAGTTGTGAGCACACCGATACACCTATAGTTTCACTGGCAACTACTTAATCACATGTTTAATTAAGCGTGTTTCAATTTTTTAGTTGTCTCGATTACAAAAATCACAGTGCGCAAGGTTCAATTGCAGATAACGCTTTCCATTTTGGTGATTAAAAATTTGCCAGTGTGCGCCCTAGCCTTTAGGATTAGCGGCTTAAGCAGCCTGTTAATTAAGTTTGAGCACCTCATCATCTGTTGGCGTGCTTAAAATGCGTTCAGTTTAACTCAGTACCCTACTGTCAGCATGGGATTGCAAAGGGGTAAGGTTACCTTGAACTTCAAGTTATAAATGATGAGTCTCAATAGATCCCAGTCTGGGGGCTACTCTACTAAGTATGACACCTCAACCGGTACCAAGGTCGCCTACAGATGATTTTGCGCCTCAACATTGCTCTAGCTGCGTGTTTGTCAAAAAAGAAGGAAGGCGTTTCTTTGAGACTGTCTGTAAAAACCCAGCATCATGGAGACAGGGCTTTGGGGACGTTTTTTTCCTCCCCATCAAGATAAGAAACTAATAACGTTCTCGGTTATTCAACTTTGTTATTTGTATGTGTACATTTATCAAACTAACGAAAATGAAAAGTAAACATGTTGCTGGAATTAAATGTTCTTTTACCTGCCTATTCAAAACAAACAGTACAGACACAATGACTCTGAATCTCTGATACTGCAGTAGTTCAGTCGCATAATTAAAGACGACACCAGATTTGGTACTGTTGAAGCATGCAGAAATCTAATACCTGCATTGGTGAACATACAGAGAAAATAAATATATTTGCAAAGCTGATTTGATTAGAAATTCCATTAAGTAAATACGCTTGTTCAAAATTGAGGCAGAGCTTTGAAATTGAAGCCTTTTCATCATTTTTTTTGTTTGTTTGTTGTATCTATTTTGATCATCAATGCAGATACAATTTTAAATGCAAGCCTTTTAAACTGTTGGGCTTTGATACTCTTGAGGTTCAACTAAATACTAGATGAGACACAATGTGCGATTATCGGATGCTGTTGTCACAAAATGAATTTGCTTAACCGTTGGCTTGGCTTTGGGATTATGATTTTTTGGATTTGTTTGTATTTTTTTTGGTAATTTATATTAGATGTGAGGAGAGGGAGGAGCATGGTCGCAGCCGATTTTTAAAGGAACTATCATGGCTCATGCCTGGAAACAACTGTGGAAAACCATGGTCATGGTGTCCGATTCAGGAATTGAACCCGGGTCTACCGAATGAAAGGCCGATAGCGTTCAATTATCTTACAATTTTCATTATTAAATATAGCTAACTGTCCATAATTAAAATGTTGGGGCTTAATTCACAAAAAAAAAATTTTCACACTTGATTATTTCTATCATCCACTTGCAAATGTTTTGTCTAATACAGTATATGGCGCTATCACCTTCAATAGACAGTTTGAGCATGCCAACGTCTTTATACTAACCTTAACTGTAATGGCGGGAAGGGAAGAACCACACATGCGCACTCATGACGTTTAGTTAGTTCATTTGGTAGTTCATTGCAATGCTCCTCCTTTCCCACCATTACAGTTAAGGTCAGTATAGAGACGTTGGTATGCTCAAACTGTCTAATGTTTAGGTTAGACCTTCTTTGACCATAGATGTGTTTGGGCTTCTAAACTCCAACCAACCAACGGAATGTATTTCACCTCAGCTGAAAGTCGATTTGGATAGAATTTCTGCTAATGGCCATGTGCTCATGTGCAGTAAGAATTTGCAATGATTTCGCAAATCTGAGAGACTGCATATTTGCGATGATCCTGCCATGTCTTCTTCAGTATTTCATAGTCATGCCAGACTGTATGACGCTCTCCTTCATTGGTTTTCTGGTCGTTGAATTCCTATTGTCTAACTCTTGCCACCGCCATGTTTTGACGTCATCACGTGTGCAAGTCCGCATGCAAGCGGCACACAATGGTGGCTTTAATGAAGCTCGAAATGGGGCTGGTGTCATCAGCTCGGGCTTTTGTTAATTAAAGTAGGCCGTTCGTCATCCCCATTTCTCTTAGCACCGAGGCTATGCTGGAGTAATTGCCAGTTAGCAAAAGTAGCATTTAAACGTTTTATATCCATTAATTAAAACTCGCGACGCCCGCACATCTCTGGAAAAGAAGCCTCATGTAGTTTTATATCTGGCTGAATTCAAATGTTTCTTGTTGCGTGCCAATGAGGGGGTTGCCAGCTGCCAATTCTACACTTTGTTTTTTTGCATTTCTTAAGACACCCCCCCTCTTTTTTCTTCTTCAAATGGAGACAATTAAGACATGCGAATTCCGTTGGACTGAAAAATGACGTGGATTTTGCCTATTAAATAATTCACGCCAGAAATGGCGTGCAACGTTGTGTGTGCGTTTTTTATCGGTATTATCGCTGTGTAGCAGTTAGTGAACAATGTTTGCGGATGGGCCGATAACGCTGGCATCTAGCAGCGCCCCCCTTCCCTGATGCAGGAGTGGTGGGGACCGTGGGGTGATAAGCTATAGTCTACAAGTATCTGTTGTTTACCTTGGCGTTATCTGTATTGTCATCTTTTGTTTCAGCCGCCATTGTGTGTTGACCTATTGTAGTTGCAACACTCGTGGCCGGCATATGCAGAAGCAGATTGATGTTGGAAGGGTTTCTGATGGGTCTTGTAGACTGCTTCAGTAGAGAGGAATTGGGTGGGCTTTCACGTTGATGGATTTGATATGGTCAATGTTATTTGTAATGCTAAAACTTGTTGGAAAGATCTTGGTGTCTTGCTGTTTCAAGAGTCTTGGAGGGGCTTCTGATGGGTATGGAGACTGCTTCAATAGAGAGGAATGGGTGAACTTTCATGTTCACGGATTTGATATGGACATTGCCATTTGTGCTGCTAAAACATATTGACAAGGAGCTGGTCTGCCTCTTGTGTCTTGCTGTTTCAATGTTTCAAGTCTTGAAAGGGCTTCTGATGGGCTTGGAGACTGTATCAGAAGGGAATGGGTGGATTTTCATGTTCACGGATTTGATATGGACATGCCATTTGTGCTGCTAAAACTTATTGGACAAGGTGCTGGTCTGCCTCTTGTGTCTTGCTGTTTCAATGTTTCAAGTCTTGAAAGGGCTTCTGATGGGCTTGGAGACTGTATCAGAAGGGAATGGGTGGATTTTCATGTTCACGGATTTGATATGGACATGCCATTTGTGCTGCTAAAACTTATTGGACAAGGTGCTGGTCTGCCTCTTGTGTCTTGCTGTTTCAATGTTTCAAGAGTCTTGAAAGGGCTTCTGATGGGTATGGAGACTGCTTCAATAGAGAGGAATGGGTGAACTTTCATGTTCACAGATTTGATATGGACATTGCCATTTGTGCTGCTAAAACTTGTTGATAAGGTGTTGGTCTGCCTCTGATGTTTCAATGTTTCAAGAGCCTTGGAAGGGCTCCTTATGGGTATGGAGAATGCTTCAGAAAGGGAATTGGTGGGCTTTCATGTTGATAGATTTGATATGGACAATATTAGTGTACTGCTTGGTGACAAGGTTTTTGGCTTTGACACTCAGAAGTGTGTAGGGGAGGCAGTGCAGTTTGGCGGTTGTTAAGGTATGTTGGAAACACCACGTCAGCAGAGGGGAAGCTGAATCTGAATAAGATCAGTTGGATATTGTAAAACAGTGGATTTTTTATTTATACTACTTACTCAATGTTCAAGGTAAGCCTTGGTGAAGCCAAATTGTGACGACACCTCGAGCTTCATCCAAGATTTTGCACTGGTTTTGTTTACGGCGCTTGTGTTTGCCACCAAGTGCATCGAAATTGTTTTTTGGGGCTGTCGCAGTAAATTATTGAGCGGTTGAGCAGGGGTGTCCTTAGAATCTGCCTCGCTCCGGTTGCGTTGGCAATCCCAATCGACCACCTGTTCGTTAAAATAGAGAATAGAGGGGTTTTTACCTTTATCCGAAGCTTGCCTGCGTTTTTTTTCCTCTTACGGCTCGCTCCATTCCAATTTCGAACCGGATGCACTTGGGTGCGCTTAAGGCGAATTTTCGACCATTGCATCCCTCGTTTTCCCCCACCTCCAAAGTGACCCTATAACGCCAGATATATATGCACGTTGGCAACAGGCCATGCTCAAAAGGGTGGTTGGCCATCTGTAT
Source organism: Ophyiulus pilosus (assembly GCA_033995625.1). Classification (NCBI taxonomy): domain Eukaryota; kingdom Metazoa; phylum Arthropoda; class Diplopoda; order Julida; family Julidae; genus Ophyiulus; species Ophyiulus pilosus. The sequence continues at coordinate 29,006 of JAUJYV010000576.1, read as the reverse complement.
CTGTGCAACCTATACTTTTGTTGGTTTTTTTGTTGCCACCATTGCAACTTGCGTACATATGATCCGAGTGTTTCCTTAAGGCGATTTGCAACACCTATACTGGCAATGCAGAACTTTTTTTTTGATGAGGTTGATGATACTGTTCTTGAACATGATTTCTTGAACATGATTTTGCCACCGGGGGTAGACGCAATAACGTGAACGTTTGCTAAAGCTTTGTGTTGCTTGGCCATCTTGTCAATGCAAGCTTCAAAATGATGATTTCAATAAGGGACCACTCAAAAAGGACGACCTCTAAATTTCTTCAAAAATTGACTGGAACATACAAATGCCCATCCTATTCATTTTCAAGCACCTGCTTCGATCGCTACCAATTCCACGACATTTTTTCAGATTTTTCTGATTAACCTGACCTCGGAAGAGAAATTCCAGCATAAAATTGGTGTTCAACACAAATTTTGAAGTGTCAGATTAATAGACAGTTTGAGCATGCCAACGTCTTTATACTCGCCATAACGTTAGAGGCGGGAAGGGAAGAACCACGCATGCGCACTTATTACGTTCAGTTAGTTCATTGGGGAGTTCAGTGCGGGTTTCTCCCTTCCCGTCTCTAACGCTAAGGTGAGTATAAAGACGTTGGCATGCTCAAACTATCTTATATTTACGTTTAGGGCCCTTATTGTTATATTTTCACACAATTACTTTCGTAATTTTGTGTAAATATTGTATTCAATACTATTTTACTCGTTACTCAAATTCATTCAGTGTACTCAATTACTGCCCAACATTGACGTACAGAATAAGTTGGCTAATGGAGTTTGAGCCATCCAACGTTAACGAAACGATAACGACAACGTTAACGAGAAACAGCGCGGGAAGCCAGGAATGACATTGGAATGCCATGCTTCACATAGGGTAGTCCTTGACATTCCGATCCTCCAGCGCTGTTTCTCGTTATCGTTTCGTTAACGTTGGATGGCTCAAACTCTCTATTGTTTTGAACTGTCTTGATGGTGGGTGCCATTATACTTGCTACAAAACGCGGTACATTCATTGTTCGAAGTGTATTATTTCTTATGGTTGTTAAAATCTCCAATTAAATTTGACGTATGTGAGTTCGTGTTGGGTTGCGGTGCTCCTCAAATAGAACTTCCGAAAATATAAATTGCAGGCGCAGTGTGCGTGGTTGGTTGCAAATTGGTTTCATCTGTCAGCTTGTCGTGACTTGTTGCTTTGGTACCTGCATTTTCTTATTTTTTTTAGAAGTCTGGGAATATAGTTCGTAAAAATCGCATCTTTCCATACAATGAGTGGTTTACGATGCAATTGAAAAGGATTGTAAAAGTAGGATTTCGCTGTATGGATTGAAGCTGAACTCGATTACCCAAGGGTGCATCCTTTCTGACGTTGTTCCATGAACCAAGGACATGCACTTTGTACCTCAAGACTGAAAAACAATGATATAAGCCAGGTTTATGGTCATGAACTCTTGTGTTGAATTTCATAAAATGCTTATTGGATTATAATTATTCCATTGTTAGTGTCGCTGTTTGTACTATTTCGCAATGTTTATTCTACAATTGTTTTATCAGGCGTTTGCATTTTAGATGTTATAAAAAATGGATTTAGGTGTTATAAAAAATCTGCAATTAGCTTTTTTAAGGTGTTTTTTTATTTCCCCGGATATCTTAAGATGATATTAAGGATCACTTGAAAAAACAAAGTATCAACAAAATGTAATTAAAATTATATAGAAGTAGTTTTTTTCGAATGAGTAGTATTTATTTAATACTTGACATAAATTAAGACAAGTTGATATATTAATCTTGTTTTCTGATAACTTTTAGGATTTACTATTTATTTTAAAAGATATTTTGCTAATATACAGGGTAGATCAGAATTCCTTACCACCCCACTTTTTTCTTAAATCTTATAGTTATGAAAATTCTGTTAATGCAATTAAATAAGTTGTGTGTTCTGTATCCTCTGATGTTGTTAGATTTGAACTACGACCATTTGTTCACGGAATTCCACATAATAACCTTTGACCCGCAACACTTAGGACGAAATGTCAAATTAGGAAAAGGAAGAGAATGGTCAGTTTGTATGAAATCAACTGGTTTCGTCTTCGTTGGCAATTATTTAAAGTTGTTAGAACTTTTTTAAGAACTGAGGGAAATGTAAAATGGTAGCTAAACTGCAGCACAGTGCTGTACTGCAGTGAAGCGACCTACAAACTTGTATATTTAAAATAGGAATGCCATATCGATAACCTGATCTGGAGCAGTTGTCTGGATTTGGTTTTCACAATTTGAGATTTTTATCATTGCACAAATGACGTTTGGACTCTTTTAATTGGACGTGAGAAATGTGTTGTAATATTGTTTTAACTAGCATTGTATTAACTATTCATGGAAAATTGATTGTTCTTATGTACAACGTTTTTACCATATTTCAATCAACAACTTGACACGATGGCAAATACCAATTTTTTACCCTTGTCTGCCATGGTTGTTTGTCTCGTCTATAATATTGCAAAAATGATGTTAAACAAACTAATAATACAAATTAACTTCCTGGGCTATAGAGGGCAGATCAATCATACTTGTTGTGACTGCTTATTTAAAACCAACTATTGCAAATGGGCAACATGAATGGTATTGTGCCATTTGTCAAAGGTCTCAAAGGCAAACTGAATTTGACTACGACTTGCCAGATCCGACTTCTGGTAATGCAATTTTCCTAACAGCCAGTGTCCAGGTTCGTTACATCTTTCACATCTCATCAGAACTGAAATAAATCACTTCCGCCCTCTTGGGTGCCAATCGCGGTGGCGCCCACTGTGAGGTTGGGTCACTTTAGTTTAGATATCGTGCGCTTTGAGGCCTCCCCCACATCTTGATCTGACTCTCCACGAAACAGGGTTGTTTTGCAGGTCTTTCAATCGCTATGGATGATTGTGTGCAACGTTTCATCCCATGTCTGCGGATGACCGCCTGCTATGTCCGCAATGTCTATTAATGCTGATCATAACAGACGAAATCGTAAATACTTAATTTATCGTTTGATTTAAACCTCCTGCTTTTGTTTATACAAGTTTTCCAATTATAAAAGGAAATCTAATTATCCTTGCAATTAATTCTCCAATCCAGTGCACCCTGGTGGCGTATGAGCCTCCAGCATTGCACATCCAAGCTGTCTTAAAGTACAGGTATGGAAAATTCCATTGCTGCTACTCTTGAAGATTGGTACTTTGGAATGGCCAATCAGGAACTACCATTCCAATCCAGAGCCCTCTGGGGTGGTGTCTCGAACCTTCCATCAGTGCAAGTATTGAGATATGTATTTGCTACTTGTGAGGATTGGTATATAGGAAATGGCCATTCTAGAAATACTATTCCAATTCAGCGCCACCTGGTGGCGTATGGGTCTCTAACATTGCTTCCAGGCAATTTTTAAGTACACTGTAACAGGTATTGAAAAATCCATTGCAATACATTTGAAATTGACAATCTGAAAAGGTTAGTCCAATCCAGCGCCCTCTGGCGGCTTATGAGCCTCTATCATAGTACTTCCAAAGAATCTTCAAATGCAGTTTTTGAGAAATATACTGCTCTTCTTGGACATTTTGAAGGCTCATACACCACCAGGGGGTGCTGAACCGAATAAAAAAACATCTATGATGCCTCAAGTGGAACATAGGTATTACAAGAACTAGAAATAGATTACATTTCCAACATGGCCACACTCTTTTGCTCCAGGGGAGAAAAGCAATTGATAAATGCATTGCAGCACATTCATTCGAAGCCTTGTTTGGGAAAATGTATGGTCACGTGGTCGCAGAAAGCAGGACGGTTTTTATTTTGTTGAGGCTATTGGTTTGAAATCCTCGTCCAGTGACATCAATCCCAGATCTTCGCATCTGGCAAGAGTCACTAACTGGAAAAAGGTTCTTTGGGATCGCCAAGTTCCTCCCCAGACGATGATTTGCCAAGAAAAAAAAGGGGTTTCGGTAATGCTTGGTGTTCTGGAACTGCATCATCAATCTCGAGTTAATTTGGAAGAGCGTAAAAGATGAGATCAGCGGGGGAGGGAAAAAAAGGGTAAATGGAAACGGGTACAATGACGTCAGCGTCTCATCCTCCTTCCTTGCCTTTGGTGAATCCGTAATTATTTTTCACCTGAATGCCTGTCATCGCCATGTGAGAGCACTCAAGCTGTTGTTTTGAACGTTGGGTCCCCCAGGGGGATATGCCGTGCGGTGACGGGGGAAGGGGGACCGAGCTCCCCCTCATGGCTGGGACCCTCTTCGGTTGCTCGGCAATGAGGCGCCCCCTGCTTTCCCGCCGAGGTAACCCCGGGCAGAAGGAATGCATCTCTTTTAAATTGATGAATTGCGGGGGGAGTTGGGGAACCTGGGGAGACTTAGAGGACCCTGGGGGTGCATGTGGAAGGGATGAATCGAATAATCAAGGCATTCGTTCCTTCAGGACTCTTCCTTTTAACAATTGGAGAAGTGCACGTCAAAAACATCGGTGCCCCGATTTAGCATCGGATGCCGCTCGCAAGCGGATTGATTCGGTGACGAAGGCCCCATTTTTTTGCTATGGATTTTTGAGAGGGCCTGGGACGGGTTTCGATCCCGACAGCCGCATTGATTGGAAACTTACTTGGCATCGATTGTCACTAAACAACCAGACAAGAGAAGCTTGACCTTTCCTAGTTTTCATTCTGCAAGTTTTCAACCACCGCCCCCTGGTGGTGCATGTGTCTTTCAAGACGTTTCCTATTTGACTTTAGCTAATGGGCTGCCCTTTTTCAAGATTGCCTCTTCTGCAGGTATTGATGTCCGTTTTGGAATCACCAGACGTATGTGAATATCAATATAGTAAGAGATGAGATAATAAAGAAATGTAATGAGATCAGAGGTTCAGTCAATATTTTCTGCTTTTCTGTTACAGAAAAGCCCATTTTTTTCTGCATAACTTTTCCAAGATGGTCTCAAGCCTCTTCTGGAGACATTTCTAACAGGCTGTCAGTTTTGGCATCTGCATGTGCCGTATGGCCGACGTATGTGAATGTCAGTGTAGTTTGACATAAGATCAAATTGTCTGCCCGTATGCATTAACATTTCCAAGATGGCCTCCAAGTGTTGTCCGTGTTTAGATCAATGGACGCCAGTCAAGATTCAGTCAAGATTTTCTGATTTTCTATTACAGAAAGACAATTTTTTATGCTTAACATTTCCAAGATGGCCTCTTCTGGAGGCATTTCTAATGTGCTGTCAGTTTTGCTATCAGCAGATTTGTGTAAATAGTCAGCAATGATATTAGATGTTTAGCCAAGATTTTTTGTCTTTCTATCACAGAAATGGTTATTTTTGTATGCGTTAACATTTCCAAGATGGCCTCTTCTGGAGACCTTTCAGTTTTGGCATCAGCAGACCTATTTGAATATCAGTGTAGTTATGGCATGAGATCAGATGTTCAACCAGTTTTCTGCAACGTTTCAGACAATAAAAACTTTGTCCATTTCGTAATTTTTGTAAGATTCTATCTAAATCTTGCAAAACTAGACTGGCAAGCTTGATCCCAGAAGCAACTTTCCGAACACACACGAAATGTCTTCGGAAATTTGAACACAAACCTGCCACTCATCCTCCTTTCATTCAACAACGGTTTGTTTACTAGCTGTCACATTTTTTTTCAGCACATTCCACGCGCTTTTAGCGCCAACAAACGTCTCCTTAAATCATCGGTGGTAAGAGCGCCGTTGACACACCTGTCATGTTTTGACATGTTTGCACGTGTGAGGTGTCGCTCCGAACAAATTAACGTTGTTTTTTATTATTATTGGCGCTTTGTTTTTGCTTGTGTTTTTGCCAGCTTTTGGCTCGTGTTTTTTGTTGTTGGTTCGTGGAATGGGAATGTAAATTTGAAGTTGCCGTGCCAAAATCGTACCTGTTGATCCAGTCGGCGAAAGCTATAAGGGGACCACCAGCGTGACACATTTGGCAAGGGTGACAAGTCTGGGACGCCATCTTGAATTTGTACTCTGGCCTGCCAAACAAAATCACCAGGCTTGGTGCCAATTTTTTCACAGCTTTAGCTGTTGTACTAACACGCTGTCTGGTTTTACAAGGCCAAACTGTTCAATTCAAAATTGACCGTGTGTGAAGGGCCGTGCATGCCAGGAATGCTCAATCAAACCGACTTGAATGCCAAGGGACCATCAGGACTTTATAGATGAGCGACATGGGCCTATTTACCAAGATTTGGTTGGTCATGCAGAATATCGGGGTTTGGTCTTTGAGGCCAGCCCTCGATCATGTCTTGGTCTTGTTTAGACCAGTCCTTGATCGTGTCTTGGTCTTGTTTAGACCAGCCCTTGATCGTGTCTTGGTCTCGTTTAGAACAGCCCATGGTCGTGTCTTGGTCTTGTTTAGACCAGCTCTTGATCGTGTTTTGGTCTCGTTTAGAACAGCCCTTGATCGTGTCTTGGTCTTGTTTAGAAACAGCCCTTGATCGTGTCTTGGTCTTGTTTAGAAACAGCCCTTGATCGTGTCTTGGTCTTGTTTAGAAACAGCCCTTGATCGTGTCTTGGTCTTGTTTAAAACAGCCCTTGATCGTGTCTTGGTCTTATTTAGAAAAGCCCATGATCGTGTCTTGGACTTGTTTAGACAAGTCAGTGATCGTGTCTTGGTCTTATTTAGACCAGCCCTTGATCTTCTTTAGACCAAATCTTGACAGTTCTGGCAAGAACAACATAGTACGAAATCTTGGTTTTTTCCCCGCCATCTTGGTGAACCAACCTACAATCAGGCCTGTATGTAAGTCGCACCTCTCCAGTTCCAAGAGCCCCAAGACTATATACTTATTCAACCAACTTTTCTGCAAGTTTATCATTTTCGGATATTTGAAGTGGTCCTAACAGCAGCGCACCCAAACTTCGTTCTGCTCCCTATTCCATATTAGCCAAGGCAGAGGACTTCGCATTAGGGCACAAATGGGCGTATCCCCTTGATCCCTTCCCTTTCCACCCCCCTCTTTTTTTTGTCCGTTGTTAATCATTGTTTCCCAAAAAAGCTTCCAGTTTGTTTACTCTATCTTTGTTTTCTTAGTTAGCAGTTTTAGCAATGCCTCGTTTTAATCGGAACCGTTCCGTTTTTTTTGCCGTTCTTTTGCAGAGCAATGTTGTCCGCCGAACCGTGCTCTAAATAACCACCTCTTGTTGTGTAAATTAAACTCGTTGATCAAGGAATATAGCGATCGACAACGTAAGCCAATACGATTATTACTACTTTAATTATTTACGTTGCCTAGGACGTTTACCGTTGGTTTAGTGGAATTAGTTAGTGTGCCATGGTTTCATCAATTATCTGGGGTCATTCCAAATGGCCAAGTGTGGCGTCAGAAAAATTTTATTTTATAGTGAAGCAATGGGCTTATAAGATGTTGCTTTATCAGTCGTGTCGAAAGGTGAGAGGAAATCCTGGCGAGAAACTCTCGAGATGCTCTCGATAGCAGTTCTCGCCAGATGGTCTCTTAATTGAGAGTAGCAAGTGCGACTCTCCGAGATTTCTGTCTCTCGCGAATTTTATCGCAAGTGGACACGTGGGCCCTTGCTTGTCTGATAGCAGCTCGCAAAATACGACCCATGTTCGAATTTTGAGAGTAGCTGTCGAGAGCTAGGCCAAAAATGTAACATGTCACATTACGAAAACGCCCCTTATAAATGGTCTTTCCCGCATAGCAGCAGAGCATTGAGGAGCTGCTTATGTTTAGGGTTTTTTAATGTTTTGAGCTAAGTTTTGGAATTTTTGTGGAATGCTAGATGTGACGAGTAGCGTGACAGATTATTACAATTACGTGTCTACACAATAGAGAGTTTGAGCCAGCCAACGCTTTAACGTTAACCACGGACTTGGACGCAATGAACGTCATGAGTGCGCGTGACGTTCAGTTAATTCATTGGATACTTAAGTCCTTGGCTCCTCCCTTCCTGCCGTTAACGTTAAAGTTAACGTTAAGGCGTTGGCTGGCTCAAACTCTCTATTAACAAAACGACCCTGACCTTTAATTCACATACGTGTATAGTAGAAAGTTGGAAAAAATTGAGTGTTGTGTAGGTTTTTGTGTGCTCTCGCGCCCGAAAACAACTCATGTAGACAACCATCTGAGAGTAACTCACGAGAGTTAATCTCACGTGGAAACGCACCTTAACATGTTAAACATTTTATTGGAGAGTTGGTTGTTGTAGTTTAATAGTAGTGACTATTGTCAATGACAGCCAAGAAGATTAGTAAAGCGTGTAACTAAAAGCATTTAGGGCCTCCATTTAGCACACTTTAGGTGGTGTCGTGGAAGTTACCAACAATCAAAGTGTGCTGTTCATGCACAAGTGGCTGTTCAACCACGCGTTCCAAAAGCCACATAAATAAGCTTTCAATCCATAACAAATATACGGCGCGTCACCTAATGGACTATTCAGCTTTTTACATCAGCTATCATAGAGCGTGGTGGTCACGCTTTTTGGATTTTTGGCTGTCGTTGTTAGTTAGACACTGCCTGTGTTGTTACTGCAAAGAGCGACCTCGACCTAGTATACAAGCTACTTTTAGAACACCTCGATACAATTTTGCACCTCGATACAATTCTGGACCTCGATACAATTCTGTACCATGATACAGTTTTGGATCTTATGTCATCATCTTTAAAAATGTCGCCTTGAACCAGTGCTAGTGGAAAGCAACCATGGCCATCTACTACGAATGGTGCCTCTGTTTGTTGGGTGAGACTCTCACCTCCTCTCCGGTCCAACCTCGGGTTTCTCACCCAGGGGTTTTTTTTTTGCAAGGTTCATACAGTACGTCGAGCTTTCTAAGATTGTGATGAGGGCGGCAAATATTTCCTCTAGCTCTGCCTTGTGCAAATAATTGCTTTTGTTGATTGCAATCGCGTCGATGTAATACCCCCTCATCACACGGAGCACGAATTGCTCAACGGATGCCATTACATGCCTCGATGGACTCCCACATCCGACGCCGGTGCCCCCCACGCCACTGTACCCCCCCAAAGTTCCACCCTCCCTAGTTTTCGTCGCTGGTCGGTCCCGGTCCCCCCGTCCCCCCCAAAACCGTTCATCCATTAACGACGATTTGTGCGCTATTCGATGCATGCGAATTGGGGAGGGGGGGTGAGAATCCGAGGGTGCCTCCTCCTGCACCGGAATATCCGGCACCTTCTCCCCCACACGCCCACCCTGATGGACTGGCGCGGAAACAATGGGGATCATTTGATCGTTATCAACTTCGTAATTAGAGTGGCTCTACACGTAGACAATGGGTTTACGATTACTCTCCCGGGAGCGGGTTTCACCTTGCGCCACTCTCACTCTCAACTCTCCGGTGATTGATCGGAGCCCCTGGGTGCTGCTTGCTGGGGCTGCTGGTCAAGATTTTTGCAGGATGCGGGATCTGGTGACACTTTTTGAGTGTTGAATTTGCGATCACGTGCCACACCGCGTCTTGACACTTTTGTGGCACGAGAACCATTTGTTCCACTGTTTCTAAACTATGTCTCGTGTTACCTGAACTTTAGTTGTTGTTGTTCCTGTAGCTCTGTCACTTATTTGTTCATTTGGTACTTATTACACTATACGATATTATGGCCAATATGACATGTCATATTCCAGTATGGCAGTAGAATAACATTGTTGGCAGATGGCAAATGGTAGTTGTCAATTGGTAACGTTAGTTGTCAATTGGTAACGTTAGTTGTCAATTGGTAACGTTAGTTGTCAATTGGTAACATTAGTGAATCGTTGACAGTTTGCAATCATCGTTGCCAAATGGTATAGTTGCCAATTGGTAACGTTGGTCAATTGATGGCAATCAACGTTGACAGATGGTAGAGTTGCCAATTGGCAACATTGGTGAATTGTTGGCAGTTTGCAATCAACGTTGTCAAATGGTAGTTGCCAAGTGGTAACTTTGGTGAATTGTCGGCACATGGCAATCACCGTTGGCAAATGGTAATGTTGGGGAATTGTTGGCAACTGGTAAGTGTTAGTTGCCAATTGGTAACGTTGGTGAATTGCTGGCAATCAACGTTGACAGATGGTAGCGTTGCCAATTGGTAACTTTGGTGAATCGTTGGCCCTACTTATTCAAACTTATTTTTTTCAAATAGTTGCTTGTTTAAATTTTTGTTGTAGTTTTTAGTAGACCGTCCATCATCCGCCTCCATTTGCAAATTTGTTTTCCTCTCATCCATGTTTCTCATGTCTCGGCAACCCTGGAATTCTGCCCCTTTTTATGACGGAAAGTTGTTTTTTGTTTCGTTGTTTTTCTATATTGTTTTGAAATTATGACCAAAATGATAGACGCACAAGTTGCAATTTTCTTTTGTAATCCTCCTATTTGTCTTTTTTTGTTGTTGTTTGCAATTGTTTTGCAGTGTGGCCTGTCCTCAGATGGCCTTTGTTCTATTCATCATGTTGTCTATTTTCTGCCTCTTTACCCCTGTAATGTTTGTTCGCTGCAATAATGGACAATCCTGTCCAGAACATTTTTTTGTGTGGATTTTTGTCGTGGCAAAAGGAAGAGAAATTGGACTTCCTGTGCCATCTTTAAAAGTAAATGTGGATGGACAGTGTGCATAGACTCCAAACAAGAGCAAATATTCAATCCTTTGCTCATGTTTCAGGTGGCTTGTTAGTTTTCAAGACAACAATGGATGCATGTTCTGATCAAATGGTAGTGATGCCAGACAAACCATTGTTAAAGATTTGAACACTGGGTGGAGCATGTCCACTGCTAAAATTGGGCAGGGTACTGATGTCACAGAATGTCAGAGGAACATGAGGATGGTGTTGCTGTCACACTGCTAGGCGACGCAATAGACACATGCAATTTGCTGGAAGCAAGTGGTCGTTTTGACAAGTGAACAACTGTTCTGCAACAGTGCAACAGTTTCAGATCTGGGGAAATTACCCATTGGCGAATTAGCACCAGTCATGTGGAACGTTGTGAGCGTGCCTGATTGAAGGTCGTCGTCGCAGTCGTTCTTGTTGTTGTTGTTGCTGTTGCGACACAAGTTAATGAACCTTGATCGCCGGGTCAGATTGCAAAAAAATAATGGTGGATAAGCATTCAGGTGGTGGTGTCAAGGTTTTTTGACATTTGCTTTGATGAAATGCCTTGGTTGCGTCAATGCGGGATTAGAGGGTGAATTAAGTGAGGACTTGCGGCTTTGAAGGTTTGGTTGTCCGGATCAACTTCAGTGACTCTGGTACTCAACTGAATCTGGGATGCCATCAAGTCTGGAAGACTGAAAGATTTGACTGCTTCATTTGGCAGCATTTCTTAAGGCTGTTTTGGGGTTTTTTGGAGAATTTTACAACGTAGTTTTTGGACATTGTTCTTGACATTAAAAAATGCATTGTGCTAGGGGGCCATTCAAAAAGGACGTCCTCAAGAGGAGGGATCTGTGGACACTATTTGAACAAGGGGGGGGGGGGGAGCCATTATTGACGTCCACTAATGATGGTATTTTTTCAGTTTTTTTGGCTTTTCTGTTTGTGTTTAAACAGGTTCATCCAGACCTGGAATACTTGAAATTTTCAGGAAAATTGGAAAAGTCAGGGAAATATGTATTATTTGGAAAAACTCAGTGAAATTCAATATAAAAATTGTTGGACTCTTGAAATACTAAATAGTGGGACTTAATAGAACGTCCACTGAAAATGTTAATTTTCAAATCTGGAATTTCTATTTCGGCCCGTTTTGAATGGCCCCAAGACATGTTTACGTTATCTTGATATAGTCTTGGTATTACACCAGGACCTAAAAAGGGTTCCTTCAGACCTGGACAGCTCGGAATAGTTATGGAATAGGGATTTATTCTGAAAATGATTGGGGAAATCTGATTTAATCATATAAAGTCGGGACATGGCACACTCGGTCAGTTCTGTGTCTAATGAAATGGGAAATCCCCTTTTACATAAATAATTTGTTTTAATGCGTTTTTTCACCAGAAAAGACATTATTTGTCCAATCTTTCAAAGGAATATTCCTCCTCATTACATTTGTACTATGATATATTCCATGAGAATGATTTTTAATTCAGATATCAGATGAGTACAATTTACAGAAGTCTGATGGACACATTGCTGCTAAAGATGAAAGATGAAGGAGGTGAAAGTTGAGGATCACATGATCTGACATCTTGCACATTCTCTTTTCCCAGTTTAAACTTTAACGACTCTCTGGCTGAAAACCCCTTTTTTGTGTTTTATTTCGCCGTGTTGGACACGGTGTAGCAAATGGCGTTTCTTCTTTTGTTTATCGTTCTCCATCCGTGATTCGATTGTTCCGCTTACATACCATTACGCGCTAATTCGATTTTTGTACCTTTTTATTGCGTTTGCTGAAGGGCAGTAACTTGGTTTGCAGGGCGTGAGGGTGCGCTGGTGCAGAAGCGCCATTGTGCACACGTTGTTTTTCACCCAGCTGCTGCAACATTTTGGTGTTTACATTTTGGCTAGCCTTCTCTAAACCTCTGGATAAGATGGCAGAACTGATGTCTTGAGCGGTTTAGCTTAACGCCTGATGATGCCACCAAAATACCTTCATTTGCAGTTCAGGGTCTTTTCGCCTTAATCGATAATGTTTCATATAGCGTACAGTAGAATATGAATACTTTGGGGCATAGCTAGACATGGGGGGTTGGGAGGTAATTTTGGGACAGTGCATGGGAGGAGAGCTAATTTTGAGACATAGAGTATGGGAAGCTAATTTTGGGACATAGGACATGGGGGAGCCAACTTTGGAACATAGAGCATGGGGAGCTAGTTTTGGGATATAGGACAAGGGGGCAACTTAAGGACATAAGACGTTAGGGGGAGCTAACTTTGGGACACAGAACATTAAGGAGCTATCTTTGGGATATAGGACATGTGGGAGTATCTTTGAGACATAGAGCATGGGAGAGCTAATTTTGGGACATGCCCAAACTTGATTTTGTACAATTTTCATGTGATGATTATCCCTGCACCTGTTAATTGGGGAGTACAAATGTGCCCATATTTGGAATGAGGTAGTAGGTTTAATCCATTTGCCCAATAACCGAAAAGTGTCACAAAGTATCCACATTTAACGGTAACCATAACGCAAGCAATTTCCTAATTTGCAAATATCAACGTTAATTAGATTACATTAATGGGCCAACTTGTCTGAATTTAATATTTCCATAACGTGATGCTGGTTTTGGACAATAACGTGCAGCAGGGGGCGCTCCTTGATGAAATTTCCTTCCATTGCTAACAACGCCATGCCATACCGATATATTGCACGTTTGTAATTTTACCTCCCACGGTAATTGATGTTTGCGAATTTATCATCCATCCATCAATCAGAAGGTCGGAGTACGCCATTAGCTAATTATTTTCCAATTTGGCAGTAGCTGGCATACATACAACTCTGGTCTCTGGTGTTAGCACCATGCACTTTGTTTTTTTGGAGGGGGGTGTAAAATTGGAGCTCTATAGGTAACATGTGTTTTTGTAGTTTTCTTGTAATTCGATGTTCCGACATGAATTTGTTGGAGAACTTGATGGGAGCAAAAAAAGCCGCAGCTGTTTTTACAGCGTCAGTGAGATAAGCATAAGCTAATTCTTGGCAGTTTTGTTATGTTTCCCCACAAAAAATTTTGGTTCAGGTTTTTACCTAGTCATTGTACCGTTAGGAGCAATTTCACGTTCCTTTTGCTCTTGCACGGCCATAGTTTATTAATGACTGACTAGAGAAGGGAAGGCTTTTAGTGAATTAACATTTAATGAAATCTAAATCTTTTGAGTGCATTAAGGTGGATGGTAGTGGGATGACTGTTGTGTGGATGTGTGTGTGTACAGGAATCTCCCGCAGAAACGGTCTTCCGTTATTGGACTTTGCTGTCCAAGCAGATTTACTCTTAAGTCCGGCTGTGGGCAATCAGCGCCAGTTTAATGACTGGAAGCAAATTTGTGACACCAATTATCATGAGTGGTTTTTTTTTTTGTTGATTTGCCATGGTGACAACCACAGTGATACGTTTTTTGATTTTGGAAATGTGGTGCATGAACAGGGTGACCAACAGCCTGGAAAATGGAGAAATACCAGTTGATGCTTGAATTTGTATCAGCTTGGAATAGTTGGGAATTATGTTGGAAATTGGTGTTAAATACAATTTGATACTTGAATTTGTATTAGCTTGGAATAGTTGGGAATTATGCTTGAAATTGGTTTTAAATACAAGTCGATGCTTGAATTTGTATTCGTTGGAAATCAAAAGGGCATCACTGTAAATTACAAATCTTGTTTACTTTTTGAACTGTCAGTGGTCTGCATCAGTGGTGATACTTTTATAAATCTGACAGTCTAGATTTATCAAGATGGTGTACGATTCTCCCATTATTGAATGTCAAATTAGTTGACTTTCAGCAGTTTAAGCAGTTTACAGATTTTTGCATTAATTGTACAGCTGCTGACAGTCAACAAGTAACTCTTTGATTTTTTTGCCATGGTAAATCCACCAGTTTTGAACATTGAACATATTTGTTCACTGCTGCCAACATCTTGATGTGTTTATTATTAAACGCACACCTATACTGTAGTATCTAGCAAGTATCTCTGTAACAGCAATGTGACAACTTGTCCCCACTTACCTTTGTGTACCCATGTGCTGACACTGTTAGATAACGCCCTATCTCGGCTCTTGTTTACAGAACCCTGTAGGGAAGATAGGGTTGTTTATTTGTACTTCTGTTCTTGTTGTAAACGGCTTCTGGAAAAGATCCTCAGATTGGAGTTTCGCCTTTAGGCCCTTTGTGGCTCTTGAATGGCAGGACTGATGTGTAGTGCCAACCTGGCCCTGGTCAATGTTGTCCTCTCTGGGGCTTTCTTATCGTGAAATGCTGTTGTCAGTATCAGGGCAGAATGTCCCTTAACTGGGAATTATCTGCGATATACTTTTCCCCAAGCATGACTCCTAAATTTTTTTGGGGGACATGCTTCAGTTTTCGGTATAAGTTTGCCAGTTCTTATCTGTTTTTCGTTCTTTCATCATAGTTGTATTTGCCCACCAGGTGATCCGTGTTAAAGGTTGGAAAAGCTTGTTGCAAAATTAAAGTAGCAATAGCGCTATGAGTAGTGGATGTTGAGTGGTGGCGCCACACGGCTAATGTAATATGTATAGGGAGTAAATGTAACACTCAAGTTTGTATTGGCAAGGGTGCAATAAATTGCTGTACAATCTATAAATTAGAGATGCATTCTTGATGGTCAAGTTATCCAGTGATAGTGCAAGTTTCTCGAAATGACACTTGTGTTACCATGCTTCACCTTTTAAGCATGGATGTGCAATAGAAGTAAAATTTGAGTGTCCTCGTGTGTTGTCATTAATTAAATCTGATGGTATCTCGTGAAACTCTCGTCAACCATCAATGTAAGACAGTGACTACGCTTATTACTTGATAATTGCTAGTGATATTTAACAGGCTTCACTTTTCCAACATGGATATGCAATGCGAGTGAATGGAAATTTATGGCGATAAGTGATGCCTCTTTTCTTCAGTGTTAACTACTTGCCTTCTTTGCAAATCAAACTTCTCAATTGTCTTGAAGTTGTTTAATGAATTTTGACAGTACAATTTGACGGTATCTCGTGAAACTAATAGACAGGTTGAGCATGTCAACGTCTTCATACCTTAACTTTAATGGCGGGGGAAGGGAAGAACCACGCATGCGCAACCATAACGTTCAGTTAGTTCATTGGGTAGTTCAATGCGTGGCTCCTCCCTTCCCGCCATTAAAGTTAATGTATGTATAAAGACGTTGACATGCTCAAACTGTCTTATGGCCACCGTGACCACTCCTATTGGTCGGTAAGTGATAGAGATATTTAACAGGCTTCACTTTTCCAACATGGATATGCAGTGCGAGTGAATGAGAATTTATGGCGATGAGTGATGCCATGTCGTAGGCTCGTAGCACTTTCGTATCTGTAAATTGTGCTTCGACAGTAGGATGTCATGGTTTAATTACATTCCAGTCGATTTTAGCGCCCTTTGGTGGGACTTGTGTCACTTTTTTCAAAGTGGTGATTTGGATGCAGTGGAAATGGGGCCAAACTACTTAATGGTCATCTTTCGTGTTCGATTCTTATGGACGCTGCTATTTTCCTTTATCTGCCCCACGTTTTTTTTCTTCTTCTTTCTTTTTGTTTCATTTGTTTTCTCTGTTTTGGCCTTCGATTCCCAATCTGTTTCTTATTGGAATTCGAGCCTGGCTTCCTTTTTTTTTTTCTCGCCCTGACTTCATCCTCGACGTAAGGACCCCGGAGGGTCAGTCGGGTTGAGGGTGGACTAATTGGTGGCGTTGAAGGCCGGGGCTCCCAGCCTAAGCCACATTTCCTGTAAATGACTTTTCCCAACAATGGCGAGTTAGTCTTTTATTAGGACTCTTACGACTCTAATGCCCATGATGGAATCGGGCAAAAAAGCTACACGGGTTGCCTCGACGGAACAATTGGATCGGAAGATAAAAAAAAAAACGCGACGGACGCTAGTTTGTTTTCTTTGGAAATTGCGCTGTCGATATCGCACGACTCGGTTCGATAGGGGCTTTTTTTCTCTTCGCCATCAACCGATGACCCAAGGTTTTTCTTTTAGATAAATGCCGAATGGAATGGCTTGGACGCCATCTATTATTCGACGCAATGGCATGCGGTGGTGTTTGACCCGGGCCTGTTTGGTTGGGTCTTCAACTGGAATCGATGATGAATCCGTAGTTTTCATGTGAAGTTGACGGCTGAACAGGTCCTTTGGTGTGTTTTGACCAACTCCAAAGGCTAGGGAACTTTATGGTGCAAGGGGCTCTGAACTGCAGTACAAGCATGCTTTGGGAGATAATGCAGGTTAGGGACTTTGGTAAGGTTTCGTTACTTGCTAATCTCCAAAGACGTGGGCGATGCAGGGGACATTAGGGTTCAATGGCCTCTGAAATGCAGTACTGGCATGCTTTGGAGATACTGCAGGTTTAGCAAGGTTTTTTAACAAGGTTTGGTTACTTGGTAATCTCCAAAAGACGAGTTCCATATCAACATAATTTTTTTTTGCCAAAAGTTTGCACAAACATCTGGACAAAATTGGCGAGCAAACATTTTTTGAAAACATGTTTGTGAAATCCGGGATTTGTTTCACGTTTGCTCCGGTGTGGACAATGCTTGGGTAATGAATGGTGATGAAGGCTCCATTTTGGATTTTGGATCCTTTCTGGACTAAGTTTTCGTTATCGTTTTGCCGATTTTACGTGAAATTAGATTCTAATGAGGTGTTTTCCAGAACCATCTTCCTCCCCATTATAGTCCTGAAAGTGGAAAGAAAATGTGTGTGCTCCAGGTTTCTGAAGGATTTTGCTCCGAAAACAAGGCCACCAGATGGTAGCCCTGCCAGTGTTGTTCGACAAGAGTTTCCTTGTTTACTTGGAGGAAACGGAAATCCAAACCCACACCCCCTATTGGCGAAACGGCAGAGTAATTAATGGAAATGGTTTCGTGGAATGAAGAAGCATCACGTGCTCTCCAGAGACGTCCACCCATGTGCTTAGTACTCTCCACCACCCGAGAGATGCTTCTTCGTGGAAGCGCCTTATAAACATCTTGAAGAGTTGTTGTCAGAAGCGAACCCTAACCTCACGCCTTATTTACTAATGGTTTTAACGAGGAACATATAGCTAAGGACCTTATGTAGAATCACGTGGTTTTTAATGTATTGTATTAATACAAGACCCAGTTGTGTCTCAAGGAAGGTCGCCATATCTGCACAAGTTCCATTGCTTTTTTTAATAACTTTAGTAGAACTTCGTCATTAACGTTATCGGAAGCAGTTTCCCCGCCGCGTAAGCCGATTCCCAGCCGTTAGCCGTCTCACTCGGTGTTACGCTTCCGTTTCACCGCTGCTGATAAACTTACTCCATAATATCGAAACCAAAGACGTAGTCAGTCTTACGTCAAAAGGAATCGTGTGGCTTTTAATGTCTTGTTTTAATACAAGACACAATTGTCTCGTAAGCAGTTCCCGACCGTGTAAGCCGATTCGCAGCCGTTAGCTGTTTCAATCGACGTTACACTTCAGTTTCATCCAAGCTGCTAAACTTACTCTGCACACAAGTTCCATTACTATCTTTACGTATGCGACTACGTCTTTATCGTCGGTATTGGAGAGTTAGTTCAACAGGGGCGAATTTCGACAGTAACATTCTCGTAAGCCGTTTCGCAGCCGTTAGCCGTTGCCCTCGGCGTTTCACTTCCGTTTCACCGCTGCTGCTGAATAAACCGTAATGTAATACTGCATCGATACACTTCTGCAGTACATTGAGCAGCAAGACATTACTAATTAATGTTTTGCGAATGGCAAATTAAATATTAGTACGTGTCTTTTATTTATCAACTTAGGATTAACCGGCTGTCTCTCATAACCAACCAACATACGGTCTTAACCATGAATGATAAGAGGGAGTCTGCATGGAGTAGACAATGTTTACTAACTTGTTTATTTATTAATGTAATGTTGGCCTCAATGGAATTTACCTATTTTACCGGTTGTCAGAGAATCATAAGTACAGAACACAATATTTGACGTGCATCGAAATAGTAATGTGATAGAAAACTACAGTAATGTAAACACAACATTGTGCTAATGGCGTGGAAGAAATTTAATAGAAATCAATATTATATAATTAGATTTCATTTCTAGAATGACAGTTAGCAAAGGCCGGCGGTTAATAGTGAAGGATGGATAATCGATGTTCTGCATCCATTCAAAATCGAATTTGGAAGAATACGCCTATAATCGAATATTCACTGTGGTTACACTTCATTTTCGATTGTTGGTCATCTTTCCATACCAAGGGCTGACCAGATATGATGATAGGCCCATGCCAAATGAAAAAATAAGCCACACCAAGGGAAAAAAATTCTGCCATAAATCTGCAGAATTTTGTTTGATAAAGTACAGTATTTCTGTAAAACAATGCCATTTTGCTGCAGAAATACCCATGTACTGCTGAAAACACTAGTACTACAGTGGGAATGCACTCGTACTGCAGAAAAGCTCTTTATTACAGAAAAACTCTTGTACTGCAGAAAATCTCTTATTGCACAAAAACTCTTGTACTGCAGAAAATTTCTTATTGCAGAAAAACTCTTGTACTGCAAAAAATCTTTTATTGCAGAAAAACTCTTTTACTGCAGAAAATCTCTTACTGCAGAAAATCTCTTATTGCAGAAAATCTCTTATTGCAGAAAAACTCTTATTGCTGAAAGCACTCGTACTACAGAAAACACCTGCACTGCAGGAAAATGCTGTAGAAACATTGCACTTATACTGCAGAAATAGTGTATAGTCTTTTGTAGGCCCCCTAAAAATCGCGAGGCCCCAGGCACATAACAGAGCCCCAATGTTCCCCTTTTGCCATGTCCTTTTACTCCATAGAAACATTAACGTTGGCTAGCTTTGAGGTGCCTAACCCAAAATATCCACGTTTTGCATATAAATGCGTTGGCCGGGATGCATTCGATCCTTGGCGTTGCGACGCTAGCGCCCCCTGGCGTCATCCTCCGTCAGCGGCTGTTATTAAATGGCCGTGTTTTGTTATTTTATTACCCCGCGTATGGCGGGAACAGAGTATTAAGGAAATCCTCTAGTGGCACGCACGAAGAATGCCACTTCCCGTTCCGTTTTTTTGAATTCCCATTGGCACGGGGCTGGCAATGGGCCCGGGGGACCGTTCCCATCTGCCCTCCCTCCACCCCAACGCTTTTTCTGTTTCGAAATTGCATTTTGTCCCCGCAGCCAATGATCAGCTGTTAAATTAAGCGCCGCGGTCGTTACGGCGCTCCGGCTTTGCATGCAAATGGCCCTATTGCTCGGCGTCGTGATATTGTTTGGTGGGGGCCGTTTCGCATCCTCTCACCTTATTTCGGTTTTCCGCGGATTTTCGACCGTTTTATGAACTGCGCCTATGCCGACTCGGAAGCGCCCTAAGCCGCTTGTTTTCGTGGCGGGTAATGAAATCCATCAAGGGCTATTAAAAGCTGGATTTTTATGAGTTTCATAACGCTTTCCAAACGATGCCATTTCGGGGGATTATTTTTTTCAATTTGAGAATGGCGCGCTTTATTTTATTAGGAATATCGCCGTAGTGTTTGGGAAGGTTGTGCCGTAAAGCCATCGCCGCCTAAGGCCCTTATTTCATATGAAATGACGACGTTTAATGAAATGTTGCAGCTTAGCAGCGTCTGTCTTAAGTGCTTCTTAAAAGGGTAATGGGCAGAGATCTCAACGGACCCTCATTTGCCTATGATTCTTATATGCCTAGTGCAGACCAGATCAAACACGAAACAGAAACAGGGGGTTTGTCGAAACGTGAGTTTCACGAACATGTTTCCATAAACAGGTGCGGCCATATCAAAAAAGCATTTCGAAACGGAGGAAATGTTTGTTGGTCATGGCGCTCCTACCAAGGTCTGTATACTATTTTGGCAGAAAGTTTGCTAAAACCTTTACAAAACGGGTTAGCAAACTTTTATCGTAAACATGTTTCCTAAACCCTGTATCTGTTTCGTGGTTGGGCTTGTCTGTACTAGGAATTGAGTAAACACCCAAATGTTTTCTAGAAACACGCTTGAAGCAAAAAGTTTGCTGAAAACTGGTGAGCAAGCTTTTATCATAAACATGTTTCTGAAACCCTGTTTCTGTTTCGTACGTGTTTGCTCTGGTCTGTACTAGACATAGAGCGAAAAACGAAATGTTTGCTGGAAACACTCTTTTTCTGCAAAAGGTTTGCTGAAACCTTGGACAGAAAACTGGTGAGCAAGTTTTAATCATAAACATGTTTCGGAGACATGTTTATAATAGAAGTTTGCTACTTACTGTAGTTACTTCAATGCAATCTGTTGAAACTTATTTTCTGACATCAGATTTTCATGACTTAAGAGAGAAGAGAGATGTGCAAATCTTGATCATGTGCTCTGACGGTGTCAACAGTTGTTCTGTGCACACAAACAAGTTCTTGTAGTTGCACGAAGGTGTCAACGTTTGGTTGGGTTCGTTTCCGTTCCTTTTTTGGAAATAAACGCTCGTTTGAGCCCCTCGTTTCTTTGGATCCGTTTTGTCTGTATTCCAGTGCGTTTTTTCAGGCTTCATTGCAATGCCGTCCAGACATCGGGGAAAAAACTGAATTGAAAATGCAGATTAAAGTTTGTTCGCTCGGCAAAGGAGGTGACCCAGAGGGGGGGAGGAAGGGGCTCTAACGCCGCAAATCCATTTCTTCTTTTTGTGGATTCGAAGCGAATAGATTCGATAAGCGCATTAGGGCGCTTGGGGTTAGGCCACCGCGTTTGGCGAGTATGAAAATGAAATTAGGATTTTTGATGCCTGAATGGACTTCTAGAATAGGTCTTTATTTGCTTTCGCGTGCCCCAATCTCCTCCTCTCCCTCTCAAGGGGCATCTGATGGGGGGTCCGCTCCCCCCAAAAACAACTCTCCAAACGTGGTTTGAAATTGGAAAAAGACAGGTCCAGACCTGCAGGCTTTTCATCGCTGGCGATGGGAATTATGCAAATAGCAGAGTCCTGATTCAATCTCGATTAAATCGGTTTTTAAAGAGATGGTATTTACATTGCTGATTGGGGGATTTTATGGGATTAAGTGGTCAGAGTTTGGATTCTGAGCGTTGTCTGAAATGGATGGGCCGTTCATATCGCATACGAGTTAATGCGGATTGAAGCCCTACCTCGGATCATGCGGATGCCCATGACTTACTTCGTATTAAAAACAAATTATAATAATGTCTCTCCAATCTATATTTTGTTTTATCATTTTTAAACTTTTAATTTTTTAGTAAAACATGGGAAAATGTTAATAAAAAACACATGTATGTAACAGCACGTTAATACCTAGTACAGGCTAGAGCAAACACGAAACAGCAACTGGGTTTTTGCAAATTAGTTTGTAGAAACTTGTTGGTTTCATGAATTTATTTTGATAAACGGGTTTGTCCAAATACCCGGTCCATATCAAAAGCGCTACGAATTTCGAAACGGAGGAAATGTTTGCTGTTAATGGATGGCCTGTATGAAATGACCAAAAACTGGCGTTTGCTCTAGAAAGTACGTGGGGCAAATTGGGCCAATTATCTATGTAATGCTAGACAGACCTTGGCAGGAGCGTACGCCACACTTTTTTGGCAAAACGTTTGCCTTAGGACACAAAACTGGTGAAACATGTTTCTGTTTCAAGTTTGCTCAGGTCTGTACTAGGCATATAGGCCGGTATGCACCAGAGGAAACACGATGTTTTGAATAAAGGTTTGCATCCAAAAGTTTCTTGTAACTTGTGGCGAAAAATGGTCGATCGCTCCAGAGACGGTCCGTCCGGATCAAAGGAAAATGTTTCCTGGTCAAGGCGCTCTTACTAAGGCCTGTACATGATGACGTACGAGCATTGCACCACTTGGTTTCCATTTTGAAACGTCTTCATATCAAGCTTCGCCTTGTTTTACAGAATGGATTTTTTGGTGTAGGCCTGTTTGTCGGAAACTGTGCTGCAAACACTTTTCGACAAACATGTTTGAAATTTATGTTTCGTGTTTACTTGTTTCCTTTAAGTGGGTATGCACCAAAGGAATTAAACACGAATTTTGAATAACAAACTATTTTAATAAAAATTGTGCTACCTCATGTCTTAAGTTGGGGATGATCTTGCAATTTTGAGCAATGATGCTGTGTTAAATTATTTTAATTATTGTAATTTTTGATGTTATCATGGTTTGTTTTCTTTCTTGAGCTTCTCTTACTTAGTATTTCTCCTTTTACAAAAGGTGGAATTAAACATTTGTGGTTCCCATCAGAGAACTTTTAGAGGTTGCTAAAGTAAAGATATAAGATTTAAATTTGTTTATAGACGTGCGTTATGAGAAACCTCAACGTGGAACAATTTCCTTAAGCTATGACTAAGAAGGAAATTGAAAACAGCTTATTCTTTCGCGAAATAGTTTTCTCAAAACCATTTTTCGTGTCGTTAAAATTTTATAAGTATTTACATAAGACTCTTTGAGAGGATCTGTGTTCTTAACTGTAATGGTGTGGTTTTTTTTAAGAACGCGAATGTATCAAAAATGTATTTTCATGAAATTTTCAAGACCTTGGGATCATAGTAAATTTTTAAAATGAAAAGTACATGTTGTTTCTATTTGTTCTTCTAGATTGGAGGATATTTATATTGTCAGTGATTTGGGAATATAACCTCAGTTTCCATTAATAGCCAATAAATTATTTAATCCACGTTTTATTCCAAACATCTGCCTTTCAGCAGAGTTTGCCAATGCAGGTGTGTTTAGGTTATCGCTTCCCGATATTTTAACGACAGACCTGTTGCAAATTGCTAATTAAATAATTGACTAACAGTTAATTAAAGGGAAAAAACTGTTCGAATATAATGGAAACGTTGGCGTGTTCTGTACTCGTGGCGCCATCTGCTAGCAGGAAGTTTAGGAATTTTGGCACGAGAATCCCAGAGGTTGTCTTAAATAATGTATTTCTTATATAATAGTGACATTGGAGTTTTGTCATAATGCGATAAGATCCATAAAGCTTAGTTAATTTCTTTGGATTAGACAAATTTCAGCATAATGACTTCATTAATAATCCATATGGTGACCCATATTCCTCCAATGATATAAATTTGAAAAACAACCATTAATAAACTGCTCGTGTGTAGCGGACCAATTGCTAATTAGCATTGGGCCCACATATGGAAACTCGATAAGTCCATTATGGATGTCTAAAAGCTCAACATGACCATTCGATGGATAAATACATGTTAGACATATTCAAATTAATAATTATCAAAGTTGACTACGAATACTAAAATGCAAATTCCAAGCTTATTAAGTGAATGTCCCAAATCAGTTGTCTCTGTTTACCCCACACGGAGATTGCCCTTAGAAACTTAATTTCACAAATGCATTGTACACTATACGTTTGCTATGTACATAGGTCCTTAAAAAAAGTAAGTAAAGGCATTTTAGATTAAATCTCACAAGCCAATATTCCCAATATTACTATTTGATAGTGTGACTGTCTCACCTTACCCCAAGTCTCAATGCCCCCCTGTCTCATAGGGTTCCACAAATGGCTATAGATGAGCCTTTCATTTTATCGTATAGCTTTTAAACTAAAAATGTGTCTGCTTTCCCCAGGCACACTTTGGGACCCATGACGGCACACTGGTATTTATGCTTGGAAAATATGGTATAGCATAAAGCTCCAGTGTTTATAATGGAATTTCAAATTGTTGGAATTAAGATGGAATTAATGTACAATTTGGCTTGGGTGAAACATTCACAGCAATGCACTGTGGGATATGTGCCACATGTTGGGCAGATGAAAGGTCTCATTAGAGGTTTTTGGGTTTTCACGTCGCGTCTTCAATCGTCGACTAGTGCGTTCGTCGAGTTAAACAGAATGGCGAGAATGTTTGGAATGTGCCCTCGTTCGCCAATGGCGGCCATCTTGCAGTTGTCTTCGACCATCATATTTTGCCCCTAAGCATGCCTTGGTGAGTGGAAAATGGGAAAATGCCGTTATTGGAATCCTTATTGAGTGCGTGGATAAAGAGCGCATTTTCCGCCCCATAAAATGTATCGCGATTTAAAATTGTTATTTGAGCGGTTTTTTTGGGGGGGTTGGGGGGTTATTCAAAAGAAGAAGAAAAAAAGGCAGTTTAAAGATGATAGTCGAAAGTATGTCGTATTATAATTTGGATGTTATTTCTCTTGCCCTCCTGTAGAGAAAGCTGGTCATTTCCAGATACCGTTTTGTATTAATGGGGGGGCTAGGCCCTCCTTCTCTTCCCTAAAAGCAGACAGCGTTTTTGTTTTTATGTCCCTGGGCTACGTGATTGGATTGCCAATGGCCGACGATGGAAGCCATTGGACCTATCTTTAGTGGAATCTCATTTTCGCAGCCAAGTGTTCTTCCAATTTCATTTGTCCAATTTTCTGCCGAGGTCCGTTTTTGATTTTATGGATATTACAGCATGTGGTCGAGCACCTACGGGGGGAAAAAAATTGAATCAATTTTCCATCATTTTCCATCCAACAATCATCTTGGATTTGAATTTCTTGTGCTGGAGTTAATGTAGCACCGCCAGACAACATGGTGGGGCTTTGGTCCTATGTTCACAGATTGCTCTGAAAATTGTACATATGGATCACGTGTTCTTAAAAAACAATTGAACATGCACAAGAAATGTTGTTGAAAATATACACAGCTGAGTTCCTCAAGATATATAGACCTGGAATGGTCAGGGTGGTCAGGGGAGTTAGGTAGACCTGTAAGGGTCAGGAGAGTTAGGTAGACTTGTAAGGGTCAGGGGAGTTTGGTACACCTGGATTGGTTAGGGAATTTTGATAGGTCTGGAATGGTCAGGGGAGTTAGGTAAATTGATCTGGAAAATTGTTTTATAAACTGAGAAAGTTAAAAATTACATTTAGGGTGCAGGATTTTGATTGATTGAAGTAAAAGAAACTTGTTGAAGAATGGGTCCTTTCAAAATTCTAACTCGAATAGTTTTCTACGTGTTGTATATTCCGTGACCCGCTGCATGCTTTGTCACGTGACTGGGGTTCGACACCCGGCCCTTTGAATCCATAAAACTCCCCCCAGTCGATTTGAAAAGTGAAATCGAATTTCGATTCCCGTCCGTTCAAAGATGGCCGCCAACGATTCTTAAGGGAGAGCGCCGCGACCAATTTTTGAAATTGATGGGATGGCGGCGATGGCATTGTCCCCATCTTTTGTCCTTAATATTTGATTATTTCTGGACATCATCACCGATCGATTTCCTCTTTTAATAGCTTTCCTGTCATGTCGGGGACGCTGGGGCCGCCTGGTGGCCGCGTTTTCGAGCAATTATTTCCACTTCACGGCCACGTGAGAAGTTTTTAGGCGAGTGGTTGCCCTCTCGCCCTTGGTTTCTCCTCAAAATACCTGGGTTTTGTGCAAAATCACAGCATTCTTCTCTCTCCGTTTCTCACGAGTTGAATGACTGAGATTGGAGGAGGAGACTGTATTTCGATTTACAACTCATTCCGCATAATAGGACCACTGGTTTATCGGGACAGCAGTGGCATTTAGAGACGTTGAGATACTAGACAGTTTGAGCATGCCAACGTCTTTATACTTACCTTAACTTTAATGGTGGGAAACTGTACTAAATTCGTACCTAATTTTGTATTAAATATCCTTGCAAGATGTAACATGCCTGGTTTATACCAGAGGCAACAAGGTTTGCTGAAACAAGTATAGAATAAAAGTTTGTCTACTGTGATGTTTGAGCAAATTTAAGACGTTTTTTTTGTTGTTGCCAGAATCATGGTTTTGGCAACACTTCGCCGATCGCTCGGTTTAGGCGGTCCCGGATCAAAAGGAGTAAATGTTGCCACTTTACTGCGCATGCTCAGCCGTCGGCTCAAATAGTGGGTCTGCAAAGGGCGTATACGCCTTGGTATAAGCGTCAAAAACTGGACACATTTGTTCATTTTTCTGGCAACTTTTGGTGGATACACCTCAACAAGTTGCCGGATTCGTTGTTTCAGGTTTGGGTCTGTATGTTTGGTGTTTGCGTGTTACATGTTGCCTTCAGTGGAGACCCGACTTTAGCTGTAAACATGTTTAAAAACTTGTGTCAAATAAATCCCAGGTGGTCGTCAGAGATGGTTAAGCTAGGTCTGAAATGACATGTATGTCCAATTTTTGTTATGACCTTTTATGGACAAGCATATATTTTCTCCTTATAATGCAGTGAAAGGTTGTCGGTCATGTCATCTTATGTCAAATAATCGGGTTTATTAAGAAGGATATCAAAATTGGTGAATTGCAGGGGCGTTCATGCAAGTAGTAACTACTTAGTAGTCCTACTGCAAATTGTCCCTCATGTCTGACATGAGTTTTTGAGGTTTTTTTTGCCCTGTCTTTGATCTCCTAAGCCCATTCTTCATCGCGGCGGAGTTGAACAAGTAATCGTCGATTAGCGAATTCAGTCTAGCGCAAGCTTTTAATGAACCACTTGTAGTCATTTCATTGGATTTTAATAAGCCCCCATTCCGAGCACATCCTCTCTGTTTGCCTAATTAATCCCGTCGTGCGTGATGTCGAGGGGAATCGAACCCGAATGCCGTCTATATTTGGTGAGAGTAGATATTGGCCGGTTGCATGAACCTCTGTTAAGTTTTGCAACCAAGATGAGGGTAATTTTTCGTGGGGTCATGGAAATTGTTAGCAAATTTTTGTTTGGTTTAGTGTTGGGCAGTTGCCAGTAATTGATTACATTGAATGGATTTCACTAACGAGTAAAAGAATACTGAATACAAAGAGTAATTGAATACAAAATGTACTCAAAAGGTACGAGTGCGAAAGAAATTGAATGCAAATGTACTCAACACGTGTGAGTACAATGCACTCGATTACAAAAATGTACTCACAATGGGTGATTGCGAATTTTCTTGAGTATTAACGGAATCTGAAATTATGAGTACCAGTGTAATCGAGTATGAATAGAAATACTTTTGAGTAACGATGAATGTAGCCTAATTTCTACATTTCTACTTATGATATGCTCATATGTTTGGAGTACTTTTGCATTCAATTACTTTTGTAAAAGTACATTTTGTATTCTTATACTCTTTTACTCGTTATTCAAAGAGTAATAATAGTACTTAGTACAAAGAGTAATAGAATGCAAAATGTACCCAAAACGTATGAGTACAATGCACACGATTACAAAAATGTACTCGCAATGATTACAAATTTCCTTGAGTGTTAACTGAATCTAAAATTATGAGTACAAATGTAATCGAGTATGAATAGAAATACTTTTAAGTAAGTAACCGAGTCGAATGAGTAACTTGAAATGAGGGCCATCCTAAAAGCTATTATGAATGTAGCCTAATATTTGCATTTCTACTTATGATTCTTTTGTTATCGGATGTACAGTTCTTTTTTTACTCCTTTAATTATTAAGATTTTGCTAAGAGGCTTTATTTTGTGTTCTCATATTCATTACGATTTTTAGAAATTTTAATTGTTTGAGTTTGTAATATATAACCTACTGTGTTTAAATTGAGTTCCTCAAGCCTTTTTGCAATCCGCCATACTCGTAATCAGTACTTGTATCCATGACTACAATTTACCTAAGTCTGATTACAATACTACTCATAATATAGACATGATTTCACAGGTACTCGTAATCAGTACTCCTACTAATGAGTACAATTTGTCCAGGTGTTGTTTGGTTCATAACATCCAATTTACAGTATGGACAGAAGCTGACCTTGTGTCCATTTTTTTTCCTATCTCCAGAGGCGTTTTTTCTCTACACAAAATCCATATTGGTGCAATCGGTTAATCGTTGCTAAGCCTAAATGAAATTAGGTTATCATTGCATGCATCGCTGCTAAGTGGGCTGTTCGTATATAGAAGCTTGACTTGTGTCATTGTGAATTAACTCCAAACATGTGGAGTTTTTTTTTTACTCCAGCGTGGATGTGAACAGATAAAATGAATTTTATTGACAGAACAATTGTTTTACTTGCCATTGAGTCTTGTCAACCAATGTCAGGCTAACCTTTAGTGTTCCCCCACATTTGATGTCAGTGCCACTAACCTCATTACTTGATAATGTGTAAATACCAGACGTGCACACTGTAATATCTCAATGTTTTAAGATTACCTCTCTCGCAGTGGGGGGAATTTTCTTTTAACAAGCTTTAGCATTACAGTGGAACCTCGCATAACGAGCATAATTGGTTCCGGAGTCTTGCTCGTTATGCGAAACAATTTTTACCATAGAAATTGATGTAAAATACGATAATGCGTTCCATGCCGAAAAAAATACTCAAAAATTG
>JAUJYV010000575.1:0-35528 GCA_033995625.1 Ophyiulus pilosus | reverse complement strand
CAAAAGTAAACAAGCCATGGCAACCATAGAACAAAAATAAGCAACTATAGAACAAAAGTAAACAAGCCATGGCAACCATAGAACAAAAATAAGCAACTATAGAACAAAAGTAAACAAGCCATGGCAACCGTAGAACAAAAATAAGCAAGCCATAGCAACTATAGAACGAAAGTAAACAGGCCATGGCAACTGTAGAACAAAAATAAGCAAGCCATAGCAACTAGAATGAAAGTAAACAAGTCATGGCAATGATGGGAGGCAAAAAAGACAAGATTTTTAATGGTCATGCCTTATTAATTTGAAACAGCCACTGTTGCATTCGAGGATTATTCCTAAAAATCGATTAATCACCATAACTAACGTCCCAGTTGTTCATGAATGGTTGACCCTCACGGGCATACACCGGTTAACCATAACTAATGGCTGTTACAGGTTTTAAAGCCTTGTTTCTGTAATTTAGCAACACAATTTCGATGGACTTGTCAAGTGTGGACAGCATAGGAGCCAGAATTAATGGGTGGGTCAAGCTAGGCATAATTAGAAATAACCCGGAATTTACTAATGAGACCAATCGTTATTCCCTTCAACATTAAGGATGGATTTCTTATGTTAATTTTACAACTTATCACTGAATGGTCGTCAGAGATTAGATAGTTTGAACCAGCCAACTTTAACAAAACGATAAGGATAACGAGAAACAGCGCTGGCGGCCCGGAATGTCAAGGACTACCCTATGCGAAGCATGTCATTCCAATGACATTCCGGGCCGCCAGTGCTGTTTCTCGGTATCGTTATCGTTTCGTTAACGTTGGCTGGCTCAAGCTCTCTAATTAAAACGATTAATGCCAGTTTTGATCTGAACACATTTATAAACATATATTTAATATGGCCAGATCAGAAATGTGTACATATGGATATATTAGAAATTAGACAGTTTTGGAAGTACACTAACATTGTCTTATAGTCTAGATAATCTATGGGTCCAATTTCTGTGAAGTCCATATATGGAATTTCCATACAGTGTGGGCCATATATAATGTTCACCCTAAAATAGACTGTCGTAATGTTGGCTAATGATTGATCTAAGTCACCCCTTTATACATTTCCTTGTACTTACCTGATGGGAAAGTCTCCATTTTCCCCCTTGGCATATTCCATCAATATCCCCTTTACCCCTTTTTCGTCTGTTGTGTTTTTGTCATCCTCCTAACTCAGCAGCAGCACAACGTGATGAAAGGGTTGCCTCTATGGGAAATCCCGTTTGTCCAGTGGGGGTCTCAGCAATGTGTTTATTTGCGACCGGTCGTATACCTTAAATTTGCATAAAACACAATCTGCAGACTGCCTGCATTTCAATAGTTTGTATGGGAACTCGCACGAGAAACCCCTTCTGTTCAACTCTTTGAACCCTGTATATGGACCTTCGAGGAAACCACGAAATTTTACCCCTTTATTTACTCTCGCGTGAAACTGGGTTTACACCCTTCCTCCCTCCCCCCCCTTAGACCCTAAAAAAATACACAAACAACGAACGAAGGGGACAAGGGGTTAAAGTTGTGTGGGAAAATGTTGGGGTTAGAGAGACTCTTATAAGGAAACCCCCCTTACCCCTTTTTTCAGGGGCATTACCTATAGGTCCTATACGGACCTAGAGCGGTTAATATTTTAACACACCTTGTAATTTGAATAGAAATTGCATCTAAGCAGGACGAAAATAGGTTCGGTACCCTTCTTTCTAGCCCTATGACAAATACTACGCATTTATTACGGGATTAAAAAGTAAATACATTTTACGAGCAAATTTATTTTACCCCCCTCGAAAAGGAGGGGGGGGGGGAGTAAAATAATTTCGAAGCCAATTTCAGCCTGCGTTTTTAAAAGTTGAAAAAAAGCAGCTCAACGTCGTACACAGGCAACATATGGCTGACTTATATTTTTAGGGGCATTTATTAGCCACAATGGCATGCTGGAATATATTATTTTTCATATGTGGACAGGTGTTTGTTAAGGCCATGCGGCGCCAGGGGTCGGGACTCTGGCATTTTTGCATTTTTCTTCAGGGAATTCCCACGGATGAAACAACATCGACGGAAAACTAGGTGTACTTTATAGCCGCAAAAAACCCAACAACTTAAGGTAATGTCAGACGTTTTTAATCTTAAGTGGATATATGAAATTCCTACCTGATGATGAACGATGCTGTTGATAATTGAAGCCATTTGCAGTATTAAACATTCGAAATTCTATAAAGACATGTAGAATTTCTACACGTGCAGAAATAGAATTTCAAAGCATGCAAAAATTAGAAATTTCAAAGAATGGAAAATATAGAATTTCATAGCATGCAAAATATAGAATTTCAAAGCAGAATGATGCAGAAATAAATTTCGCAGCATGTATCATAGCATGAAAAAATGAAATTTTAAAGCATGCAAAATTAGAATTTCAAAGCATGCAGAAATAGAATCTCAAAGCATGCAGAAATAGAATTTGTAAGCTTGCAGAAATAGATTTCAAAGCTTGCAGAAATATTTTTAATGCATACAAAACTATAGAATTTGTAAGCTTGCATAAATAGAATTTCAAAGCATGCAACATTTCAAAGTATGCATATGCAAAATTAGAATTTTATAACATGCAGAAATAGAATTTCATAGCTTGCATAGAACTAGATGAGAAAAAGGAATTGAGATGAAAATATATTGAAAAAATGAAGGCTTGCCTGCCTCTTCTCTGGCTTTAAAATCGAAAAACAAAACCAGCTACATATTGCTTCAATTTAGATATAATAATTTGTGAATTCAATTGTTGGTCATTAGTGCTGTTATTTCGATGTGTTAAATTTTGATTTGCTGTTATAAATTGCACAAAAATGCTATGGAATTCTGAATTGTGTTATTTGGATAAGGTGCACGTTTCAATTAAAATGGATATTTGTCCTATGTTAGGGTAATTCCCAACATATTCACTTCTTAAAATACATACGCGAAACTTTGTAGTGTGCAATTTTACAGAATTTTGACATTTGTATATGGTTTATGACTAGATGCCAAAAGTATTGCATATAAGTATATAGTTTTCTGGGGAATTTTTATTTATAAAATAGCAGGATTAGACTAGCAGGACCAAATTTTATTGGAAACGTGTGATGTTTTATTCTGCAATGATTAAACAAGGTTTATTGCTTAATTATATGTAGCTATTATAAGCTATTATATCGAATAGCTAACACACATTTTTTAAATGAACAGTGCAAATTATTTAGGTTTATCAAAGAATAATGGTTAATGGCTAATGATTTTAAAGTCTAACTTTTGGTTTAGCATCGTTCATTTTACATATTTGTGTTAGTTTTTCTATATAATTTAATACAAAATGTCATTAATTAAACAATAAAAGTAGTTTGATCATAGCAGAATAATACATCAAATGCCCATAAAAAGTACATAAAAAGTATGCATATTTTCTGGGTTCATAATTAACGAGCATCTCGGTTTTTATATTAAGTTGTCTACTTTAATTACACGTGTAATGTTAATATTAAGATTGTTGGGCTATTAATTATTTCTGAGAGGTGTAATTAATTAAGCCTGACTTTAATCGCAGTTTAGAATTCGAATTAACAGCGTTTATATAGTTCTTTTTTGAAGTCCTGAGATACAGAAACAAGCATTTTAATTCCCGATTTACTAATCGCCATTTTCTTTCCAACTGCTATTAATAATAATCGTTAACTCGTATGCTTAATTGCCTATTAAGTTTTCAACGTTTATCATTCACGCAGTTTTATCTGAAACTGTGAGATAAGGGAACGTATAAAAAAATCTGCTTTTCCCGGCAATTAAAACTGCAATTATATTTAAGCCTGTTTTTTTTTATAAATTTAAAAAAATTAAATGAGTTAATAAGGGGAACTCGATCGTATACATTAAACGATTTTTGAACTCGAATATAAATAAACGACGCTATTTCATATACAGTCGATACCAGAAAATAATAGTTTGAGCCAGCCAACGTTAACGAAACGATAACGATAACGAGAAACAGCGCTGGCGGCCCGGAATGTCAAGCATAGGGTATACATATGCTAAGCATGGCATTTTAATGACATTCCGGGCCGCCAGCACTATTTTTCGTTATAGTTATCGTTTCGTTAACGTTGGCTGGCTCGCACACTCTATAATTTTAAGAAATGAATTATTTGAATTATTTATACCAAATTTAAATTTATTTGAAAGTGCATGCACACTTGCTAGCTTCACGAGTTTACCGCACTGTCTTCACAAGTCCATAAAGTCTGTGTACTGTCTTCACAAGCCTGTGTTCTATAGCATAAAACTTTATGAAGTACTACATACGAGCACTGTCTTAAGCAATATATTGAACTCTGTTCTGTCTTCACAAATATCTTGAACTCTGTTCTGTCTTCACAAATATCTTGAACTCTGTTCTGTCTTAACAAATATCTTGAACTCTGTTCTGTCTTCACAAATATCTTGAACTCTGCATCTTCACAAGTATAAAGTCTGTGTACTGCCTTCACGAGCCTATTAAAGCTTGAGTATACTAGCCTAAAAGTTTATGAAGTCTGTGCACTGTCTTCATAAATATGCTGAACTCCGCATCTTCCCAAATCTATGACGTTTGTGTACTAGAGCTTCACAAGTCTATAAAGTCTGTGTACTGTCTTCACGAACCTGAGTACTATAGCTTAAAAGTTTATGAAGTCTGTGCACTATCTTCACAAATGCATTGAACTCTGTATATTATCTTCACAAGTCTATGACGTTTGTGTACTATCGCTTCACACGTCCATAAAGTCTGTGTACTGTCTTCACAAGCCTAATTTAAAGCCTGTATACTAGCTTATAAGTTTATGAAGCCTGTGCAGTCTTCCCCAATGACTCACAGAGGAGGCATTACTCGGTTATAAGCTTAAATTGACTGGTAATTGAATCATCGTTAAAACGTCAAATTCACGGTGTTTCCACACAAAAAAATGGCAAGTAAAAATTGATTAGGGGGCAGTGTGGTGTAACGAACCGTGTACTTAATCGAAAAATAACCTCAAGCATAAAAATGATATTTGCAACAAAAAAACACAAGTGACAAATTTACGGGTTGGAACTAATTGCACCAATCTATGAGTTATATAAAACTTCTATTTATACCACTGGCGAATTCCAACTTATTTCTCCTACAGATCACTGAAATGTTAAGCTGGGTCTCCACTGAAGGCAACATGCAACACGCAAACACTAAACATGCAAACACTCAAACCCAAACCTGAAACAATGAATCCACCAACATGTTGATGAATGCGAATTTGGTGTGTATCCACCAAAAGTTAACAGAAAAAAAAGAACAAATTTTTCCAGTTTATGGTGCTTTTACCAAAGCGTGTACGCTGCTGTCAGCTTGTTTCAGCAATCTTTTGGCCAAAACGTGTTTTCAGCGAACATTTCGATTTTTCGCTCAAGAGGCGTTGCATCAAATGCTTAGTACACATTAGAACAAACACGAAACAGAAACATGTTTGCTATATGTGGTTGCTCATCAGTTTTCAGCAAGCAAGTTTCAGCACATTTTTGGCCCATAAAACATAAAAAGGTGTTTCCATCGAAACATTTCAGTGATCGTTCATGAGGCGGTGGAGATCGAAAGAAACATGTTTGCTTGTCAAGGCGCTCCTACCAAGGCCTGTGCATGTACAGTGACGTAGAGCATTGACCCAATTTACCCCACGTGCGTTCTAGAGCAGACTATAGCGTCTGATCTAGAAAGATATATACAAGTCATTTAAGGACAGCAAACAATACCTCCGTTTAGAATTGCATTTTTCATGTGAACAACTATATTTGTACTCGCCTTGTTTATGGAAACATGTTCACAAAACCACGTTTCCACAAACTGGTTTACATAAACTCTGTTTACGTTTCGTGTTTGTTCTAATGGGGTATATTATATTTGGCCCTTATATAATTTTTCCACCCAGTAACTTTTCGTACATACTTGGAGCCATATCTGAAATTTTCTTCCCACAAACATGTTCGTGTTGTTTTGGTTTTTTTCCATCGTTTTCTGCATGGATGATCTCATTTAACAACCAGATCTTATTTAAAGCACTTGGAATGAATTTAAATTTGGTCTGTTGGTGTGTTGGTGTTTTTTTTTTCTCCCTCCCTTCGTTTTTAAGATGACATTGAACGATTATTTGTCAATATTTCGGACAATGCACTCTGTCGAACATAATCTCATCCCCATAAAAATGTTTGTTGGAACAAAAAAATCGGGCAAATGACCAGCAGAAGTGAAGGTCACGACACCGATTATCATCGTGAAATAATCCGCAGAAATTTAATTGCTGTATTCTGCAGTGTCAAATCAAAATTCACTTTGGAAGCAAGAGGCCCCAAAGGGGTTCCACTCCTTTTAGGCCTATTGGACGAAACTATAATATACAAACAAATTATGTGGGGTTTTTTTTTGTTGTATTTTTATTCTTAAAAATGACCTATTTTTATTACAAATTACATTGACCTCTAGGGAGAAAAGGGGAAAACTACCCTCCATTGGTCAGTTTTTGATTCGATTTTTTTGCTGTAGGGGCCACTGTTTCTATAATCATGGCGGCCGCTCATGCAGTTTTGGTCGATTTTGCATCGCGTGTTAATGAAACTGTCTGCAAATTGTTTTGTTTTTTTATTAATTCGCATCCGAATGAATTTAATTAGAAATAATTGATTTTAATTGGGTGGTCGTAACATGATGCCACATATGATGGATTCGTGCAATGAACAGATATATGTTATACACAATGCATGGATAAGTTTATAGCATTGCTCGACATGTTTCCACATGTCTCGCAATATTTTGATGTTTTGAAAGGGCATAACGGCGTCATATATAGGGCCATATTTACCACATTATGTACACCATCCATGTATACATGTATAAATAAATTGAAAAACAGAAATAACATGGACATGTAATATATACCGTACATGTTATTACATTAGGGAGATTTAGCAAATCTATAACGGTTAACTTACCGTAGGGTAAAAGACGGTAAAATTCCCTGTTAAAATGATTTTAGCTTGCAACGTTTACGACAGGGTTCCGTCCGTCTGTGACGTGTTAAATATCCTGAACGGACAGTATTTAGGAGGAGCGTGTTAGATTTAATGCCCTTCTGTCTTGCGCAGACTGTCTAAATCGCGTTAAATATACGTTCTCGCAACCGCCATGTTGTTTTTAACTACTCTCTCAAACGATCAAAAGAATCATTGTTTCACATTTGGGTTGGAGTGTTTGTATGTTTGGTGTTTGCGTTGCTACATGTTGCCTTTAGTGGAGACCCGGCTTAAGTTTGCCCAAAATCACAGCAGGCAAACTTTCATTGTATACATTTGTTTCAGCAAACCTTGTTGCCTCATGTTTCCTTTGGTGGAGACCCGGCTTAAGAATACATTTCTATATGTAAATATGTATAAACACAATGTTTGCACATACATGCCATACAAAAACGTGTTCAAATACAGTCGAACTCGCTTAATTGTATACAGCACCCAGCAAGCCGAAAATGAGCAATTAACTGGTTTATGCAAATATCCGGTCACAATTCCATACAAAGGTTGCACATGGGGCTTGCAAAATGTGCATTTATCAGGTCTGTGCAATTAAGCGGGTTCGACTGTATTTTGGTTTCGATTTTTGTTGCGTATGTATATTTGTGCTCTTTGTCTAAAAATAGCCTTTAATAGGCTCGCTATTGTCTCTCGAACATCTTATTTAAAAGTTCATTTACCTTAACGTGCGGTTGCGTAATAGGAGCGCCCTCATTTGCATTTAGGTAATGTATAAAATACGAGCTTCGTGGCTTTTCTTGACTTTTATATTTTTATTTATATCTCCATTTTTTTTGTACCCACGGCCATTTTGGAACTTGTATATATATTAATAAACATGAGGGGGTTGAAAAGCCAGTTTTACCCTCGTGTATATACCTCTCCCTTTAAATTATACTTTCTATATAATAATGACAACAACAGCAATAACAACAGCAACAAGAAGAAGGAGGAGAAATTGCTTTTCGTTATATTAGGGCATGTTTCTTGTTTGAGAGGGACGCATGCAGAGGTGGAATTTTTAACCCTATTTTTTTAATCGGCTATAAAAAGGTGTTTCACCCGGCCGTTTCGACCTGCAGATGCATTTTTAAGGGCAAATGTAATTAAGGGCGCGACCGCGAGATAAGGGGGTTCCACCAATTCCCAGAATTTCATGAGAAATTCGTAGAAAAAAGGTCGAAAATCTTATAAGCCTTTTATTTTATAAGGCTATTGCCTCTTGTATATGTAACACGCGTGCAATGAGGGTCAAGGCCCAAGGAGAAAGTGTTAAGGGTTTAGGGAAATATGGATGAGAATAGCCAAATACATCTACCCCCAGAAAGTCTTTGAAATTCACTGATTTTAAGACAAATTTATGTCTGGAATTTGTGTTGATTTTCATTGTGAAAATTGTCTAAAATTATGTATGGAATATACACAAATGATAAGTGTACAGAATTTGGACACGTACTATATAGTCGCCCCCGCTTAATTGCACACACCGAAATGCATATATTTTGCAAGCCCCATGCATATGCAACTTTTGTATGGAATTGTGACCGGATAATTGCATAAATATGTTAATTGCGCATTTTCGGCTAAACCAAATATGGGCCATGTATGGACATATTGGCTAGTTCAGAAATTGGACACGTCTGGACAAATATGCATACATATCAGATAAGTCCATAAATGGCCAGGTAAGACCATACTTTCCCATATATATTTACGTATGGTCATGATACTCGCCCATATCTCCATATATCCATCAAAGGCCAAATATATATAGCTCTTCAAGGACCAAGTACAGTCCATACATGGCTATAGGTCCATATACATATGGCTATATCAAATTTCATTTTGTTTTTAGCATAGTAATTTGAAATTGAAAGCTATAGTTTTTCGTGCATGATATTCGAGGGTGCCCTTTGCTATCAGCGCATGCGCCGTAAAAATATTTTTATGATTATTTTGGATGCATTTTCCTCCATTTTTTCCCCTCCCATGGTATGCAGTTTCCACTTTACTCTTAAAGTGCTTCGCTTTAAGGTCTTGATCAATATTTAATTTAAAAATAGCTTCATTCTGAATTTGTGCATGCACATGAAAGAAGAACTTTCACTTCAAATACATGTATTTGAAGTGAAAGTTCTTCTTTAAATTCATCATCGATCGATAAACTCCTTTTTCGCGCACCAATTACGAGTTAAGACTAATTCTAGACTCCATTGCAGCCTTATTTCAAAAGCAATGCTTTTTATATACGTGTTGGGTTTTTTTTACATATTTTTGCCATCTTTCAAAATAATACCACGAAGGATCACACAGTATATATAGTTTACATGAATCGCGGTGTATATATGGGATCATGCTCGTGATACAACTGTTAAATTGGAATAAAATTAAGCTAATTAGGGAATTAATGGGCGCGTTAATTATCTTCGCTGAGCTCGTTTTGGTTTAAGGCCAAACAGCGCTGATTATATCTATAAATAGAG
Source organism: Ophyiulus pilosus (assembly GCA_033995625.1). Classification (NCBI taxonomy): domain Eukaryota; kingdom Metazoa; phylum Arthropoda; class Diplopoda; order Julida; family Julidae; genus Ophyiulus; species Ophyiulus pilosus. The sequence continues at coordinate 25,918 of JAUJYV010000575.1, read as the reverse complement.
CCCATTGCACGTTGTTACGTGAGTTTAAGGTCTTTGTAAACGTTAGATTTTGGATATATCTGCAAATCCTGACCTGAAAAGAGTGACATTTCCCAAATAATGGATGTATTTTAAGCGCTGCATATGTTATACTTAGACCATAACACAAACATTATATTCTGCATGGGACGCTATTTATACAGAACATAAAATTGTGTTAAAATTTCGACATTTGTGATCAATTATACTTAATATCTATACATGCACAGTTGAAAGCATGAGGTTTTTATAAAATCATATTATATGGCCGTGATTCATTTTTTATTATTTCTACAATGTCTGCAGCGCAAACTAAAGTATACAAATGACTATACATATACATGAGAGAGTATAACACCTGTGTTGGGAATTATACGAGAAAATATTCATTTTACCTGAACCCGTGCACTTGATCCAAATAGCACAATTCAGAATTCCATAATCTTTGTTTAATTTAACAGCAAATCAATATTTAACACATCGAAATAACATGCAGCATTAATGGACAACAATTAAATTTACAAATTATTCTATATACTCAAATTGTAGCAATTTGTAGTTGTTGTTTTTTTCGTTTTAAAGAACAGAGAAGAAACAAACAGTCAAACCTTAATTTGCCAATACGTGTATATTTTCATCTCTATCCTTTTTCTCATTTTGTTCTTTTTTTAAATTCTATTTTTTACATGCTCTGAAATTCTATTATTTCCATGCAAACACTGAAATTCTCTTTTTTGCATGCTCTGAAATTCTGATTCACTGCAAATTGCTTAATTATCTTGTATGTCAAAACATGTTCTCACTACAAAAACACGTGTAAAATATGTTTCCGAATACTCATTTTGTTGTTGAACATTTTTATAACGCTAAACAGGATTTTATAGCCGCATTTCATGTGTTCTTCAAGTGCAATTTGTTGCACGTTCTAATTTATTGATTGTGCCACATTTGATGTGCATATATACATGTAAGTTAAATATATAGTTTCCTATACATATATAGGTCCTTGATTTTTCCCTATCCGATTTGCCACGCTTCAATATTTGACATTTTCTTGGTGTCTGTAATTTCTAAGCTATAAGAAGTTGAACGACTGACTTTGTTCACCTGTCCAGCCACTTTTTGATCGACCATAAAAAAGTCAACACCTGTCAGCCGCCTTGATGAATGGCCGCTCATGCTGGACAAAGCTGTATAGTGCCCCTCTCGTCCGGTCATGTCAAGGGTGGGGGAGATTTAGGTACCTCTCAAAGACTCAAAATCTACATCATTTTCCTATAATTGGAAACCCTTATTTTTATTACATATTCCATGTAGAATGACTAATTATGACCATGAATGACCCACACATGTCTATAGATGGCCCATACATCATATAGTATGTCTAAAATAAACCACTTTCACCTACTTCAAAATGACCAAACTTGACCATGCAGAAGGAGGCTATGTGTATATATATATATATGAATGTCCAAAGACAGTGAAGTGTCCAAAGTGGCAGGTTTTTCATTTTTCTTCAAGATGAGGGTGGGTGTAAACAGGCTGTGGGGTGGAGTGAAATATACACTATATTCCAGCTGCATTTTGTTAGCCTTTGCAAATATAAACTAATATGGCCAGATGGGTGCCCTCCAACCACTAAAGATGACTGCTTTCGTCATAGGCAATGCATGCCTTTTTGCCGTCAACTACAGTTTCATGCCTCGCCCTAGCGCCACCTGTCAAACTGCCGAAATTATTCCGCGTATAAAAACTACGCTAAACTCCAGCTATTATTATTATTAGATGGGTGCGGAAGATTATTTAATCGAGGGGCAGTTTTGTTTTATATTATAGAACATTTCACTCGTATACATTGCAAGTCTGTTCTGTGCAGTGTTGCATGGGCAGTAATTGAGTACATTGAATGAATTTGATAACCGAGTAAAAGAATACTGAGTACAAAGAGTAATTTGAATACAAAATGTACACAAGTAATTGAATGCTTGTACTCAAAACGTACGAGTACAATGTATTCACAATCGGTGATTACGAGTGTCATCGAGTATTAAAGTAATCTAAAATTGAGTACCAATGTAGTAATCGAGTATGATATATAGAACAACTTTTTAGTAAGTATAGTTGAGTAAGTTGAGTAATTTGAGTAACGAGAATGAGTACCTGAAGTGAGGGTCATCCTAAAAGCTATATGAATGTATCCTAATTTTTCCATTTCTATCCTTTTGTTACTGGATGTACTGTTCTATTTTTCCATTTAATTATCGAGATTTTACTAATTAGTAAGTGTATGTACTCACATTTTGTGTTCTCATGTTCATTAAGATTTTTTAGAATTTTAATTGTTTCTGCTTGTAATAAATTGCAATCCATGATAAGAAATATCTAAGTTTCCCGACAGTTATAATTCAATGAAAATGCATGCTGAGGTCCGTATCTGCATTTAAGCCTAAACGGCAGCCCCATATATGAATAAAGGGGCCCTTTTTCTTCCACCATATTCGAGACGTGAGTCTCTGCCTCCCCAGATTCTCATAAGAGAGAGATTCATGCATATATAATTTAATTGGACAATTTATCGATTTCTTAAATACTTTCTCTTAGATTTTCAGATTCCCAATATATGGGCACACATATATAGAGTATACTGCAGTATAAAAAATTAATGACGGGCTTCTTTTTTTTTTGTACCACCTCCTCCTCCTATAGCAATTTTGATAAAATCTTTTCAATCTTATAGACGGTCTATAAATGCGTGCCAACAAAAATAAGCCTGAATTTGGTGAATAAATTAATTTCGCGAATGGATTTTATATATGCGAAGGTTGCCATCCGCATAATTAAAAAAATCATGAGGATTCCTTGCATAAAGGATATAGAACCAAAGATTACAACACAAAAATTAATTGAATTGGGCCTATATATATACTGCCAACCATGTTGGGCAAATTGTACTCACGAGTAGGAGTACATGTTTGCGATATGTGGTTGCTCACCAGTTTTCTACAAGCATGCAAGTTTCAGAAAATCTTTGGCCAAAAAAACGTGTTTCCATGAAACATTTCGGTGATCACTCAAGAGGCGGTGAAGACCAAAGGAAACATGTTTGCTGGTCAAGGCGCTCCCCTACCGAGGCCTGTATACCATGACGTAGAGCATTGACTCAATTTGCCCCACGTGCTTTTGGCCATTGTATATAGGTCATCCACGAACAGCAAACATTCCCTCTGTTTCAAAATGCTTTTTTGATGTGAACAACTATGTATATATTTGGACAAATCTGTTTATGTTCACGAAACCACGTTTTGACAAATTGTTTTGCATAAACTCTGTTTCTGCATGTTTCGTGTTTCCTGTGTGTAATAAGCATAAGAATCCTATAAAATCAATATATACGTATGTTGGATTTATAACCGTTTTGGCAACGTTTATACTCAGTAAAATAACCAACATATATAATTTTTTTAAATAATACTTGTCGTCTCAGCCAAAAATGACGTCGTGTTTTGGTTATTTTTATTACTGTTTTTCGGCATAAGTTTATTTTTGACGTCATAAATCACTGCATGTGCATGGTTTCAGAATAAATTCATGTCCAGACTTGACGTAATTTCTTGCATTTAGAGTGACATTCTGACGTCATCTTCAGCCATGTGCATTTGGATCTGTCTTGCACTGTTTTGCAGTGAATGTTCAATAAACACGTAAATTTAGTCACATTTCCCCCATGTTCAGGGAATCATGACATATCTTTCACGAGATCCCACAATTTTTAACAACAACAAAAGTAGCCATCACTTGACAATATGGTTGTCAACCAATGTGGAATTTTTGACTAAAATATGTGAGTTGTATACAAATACCATGCATTTTGTACCAGGCATGCATTTTAGGGGGGGAGGTTAGAGAGTCCCTATACAGTTGAAAATACGTTTTATCTCGAACATGGCACATTTTACTGACAGCATGAATTTTGCATTAAAATAAGCCTACATTTTTTGTTGTTTATTCCGATCGTCCCTCCCCCATTGTTTTCACCCTCGCCATCCAAAATGCGTTGTATGAAATATTCATTTTCCAACGGTAAAAAAGCCTCTTCCACCCCCCATTCCTCCCCCCTGCCCCTTTCCTCAACTTGCAGGCCTATATTAACATTTTTCGTATATAGCATCTCCACCAACAATATTTCGAGTGCTTCAAAATTGGATGTATAGGCCTTTACTTTCTAATCCTCTTATCGATATTGTTATTAGGATTTCTCCTTTTCCCCTCCTCCCCCTCCCCCACTCTTCCCCCCGCACGTGACGTGCCGACCTATCAGAACGGTCTCGTGCTGAAACATCGATTTTTTTTTACCGCACGTGTTTTTGCACGCTACCCATTGGTTCTTTTCCTAGTTGGCCACGCCTCCCCGTTCGACGATAATCGATTCGAACCGAGGCACGAGACTTTTTTCTAAATTATGCCAACCTATGAGCATTAAGCCTTTAAATATTTATTATGGAAGCACTTTCGGCCATTTTGAGGTTTTTTTACGTTTTTCAGCCTTTTTTTGTGTATTTTTTGTTCCTTTTACACATTTGATGTTTTTTTTTTTTTTTTTTTTTTGGTTGTGAATTTCAAATGTTTAGCCTTAAGTGCATGATACGAGAAACCAACATTTTTTATCTATTCTAGTTTTTTTGTTGTATTTTTTTTTGTATTCCTTGTCATAAATCAATGATGCAAATTATTTCATCCAAGAAGGTGCAGTTTTCCTATAACTTGAAATCCCTCGAAACTGAAACCAGCAGCCTCTGAGTATACAGTTGTATTTCTCCAGATTCAATTTCGAGTTTTTTTTAGTAATGTACTTGTATAAAAAACTAAGGTATAGGGTTCTCTCTTATTTCGCTATGCCATGGTTTTTACGTAATCCATCCGTCGTTTTTTAAATTGTTTACAAGCACCCGAGACTGCCAAAAGTGCGTAGAAGCAAGCTGAAATAGATAAGTGAAATTTCACCATTTGCATGGAATATGCAGATTCTGTATCCCCAAACAATTACCAGAGAAGTTCTTCACAATATATACGATGTTTGTTATTTTGACGCTGATGTGATGCTGTTATCTATAAACACAAATGTATATACATAGTGTGTTTCGAGGCTACATATGTATGTATGTCCTCGTCCTTCGCATGAATCTGTTGAGGATGGTTTCAGTAAGCATATTCTGTATGCTGTGAACATGAATTACTGTAAGCACAGTCTGTTGAAAACATGGTTACAGTAGGTAGTCTCCTGAACATGGGTTACAGTAATCATCATCTGTTGAAAATATGACTACAGTAGATATAGTCTCCTGAACATGGGTTACTGTAGTCACAGTTTGTTGAAGACTTAGTTACAGTAAGCATAATATGTTTTTATACATGCTCTGGATGTATTCAATTAAGGGCTATAACCCATACATATATGCATGTTAGTCCTTCACCATTATAGATCACATGTATTTTATATATGGACTAGGCAAAATTAACATAAAAACGTGTACTATATCAGATATAAAATTTCTTCATTCCTGAGACAGTGTATAAATATGCATTATAGTGGGTCACCAGCCGAAACCATTATAAAGACCAACAAATTCTGGGTTATAATATTCAAAATCTCACTATCATTACCTAAATAATTCGATATTTTTACAAAAATTTCTATAAAATCTTGAAAAAAATCACTTTTCTCAAGTTCTTTTTATATATAAACTAATAATGGACGCCCTCAACACGTGACTTTTTAAAATTATTTTCTTATTGGCCGATGTTTTGCACGATATGCAAAATTGTTCATGGATGACTGTTGAAACAATCTTTAATTATAGCGTTATAACTGTTCAGCACAGCGTATACACGAACCTATATTTAATCTTATAACGTGCTGTCATGCATTTATCATTTGCGTCAAAACAAAATGCCGTTATTGCCCCTTTTGGAGCATATATGGGAAGTACATCCCAAAATGTCACAAATTTCTGCAAATACATAGCACTAGGATATTCAAACAGATGCTATACCATGCATACATTTTCTTCCATATTCTATGAAATATCTCTCAAAGTTTCACGAATTTCTTATATAGGTCTTATATATAGCAATGAAAAGTTACCCTGAAGATTTTCTTGTACAGTATAATTGAGACATACCAACCTGTATATCCTCTAATATTTAGTTGACTCTTCCTTCTCGTGCAGGCGTTCCATTTTGGAACGCGTTGTGTTTTCTATTTTTGCTTGCTGCCTATAAAAGGTGCTCGCAACTGTAGTTCATTGCCTATATCTTGCCTTAGAGCGGTCACGAGAGCAATATTGCTCGTTTATGCAATAAACTTGTTGTAAATTTCTACAAATGTCTCGTGGTCTCTTAAGGTGGGTACGCACCAAAGGAAACACATATACGATACACAAATTTCCAACATGTTAGGTTGAAAAATAATTTCTGAGGCAACAAATCTACAAAAACACAATGTACTCACCAAAAAACCCATTTCGGGAAACAAGGCGGAGCTTTATATTGGCTGGTCATAGCGCTCCCACCAAGGACTGTATACAATAACCTAGCCCTTTTCACCACGTGCCATTATAGCAAATTGTCGTCTGCAACAGCGCGTGGTTGCCAATGACCTATTTTGCAGACCACATTTTGCTATAGAAACTACAGTAGAACCCCTCTAAACTAATATCCCCTCTAAACTAATATCAGATGCTGGTCCCAACTCGGGCCTCATAGTTTAATCTAACCCCTCTAATCTAATAACCCCTCTAAACTAATACCAAGCACCCGGTCCCAAGGATATTAGTTTAGAGGGGTTCTACTGTATGTGGCGCAACGCGATGCGGCATCACGTACAGGCCTTGGTAGGAGCGCCTTGACCAGAAAACGTCACAAAACATTTTTTCCTTTGATCCGGACTGCCTCTTGAGTGATCGCCAGCATGTTTCCTTAAAACGGCCATTTTTCGCCAAAAGTTTCATGAAACTACTGGACGCAAACTTTTTTTCAAAACATGTTTTTAAAATCATGTTGGTGTTTCGTGTTCTCCAGATGTTTCCTCCGGTGTGTACTGAGATTTATAAAATAGATGCAACCATTTCTCGCAACAATCTTAGTCGCAAATAGGACACAGCAGTTATTAATTAAACTGTAATAGACGCCGAAAGGACAGAGTTTACCATAATAAGTCTGGACATATATGGCACAGGAACCCCTTGCTTTTCAGCACTTCCTCTGATATTTGACAAGGAACCCTACAGGTCCATAGGTTTTATAAAACGACGAAATCAAGTGCTTCAATTGTTAAGAAACTTTGTGGCCACCCATGTAATATGTATACTTGCGTGCTTTTCAGATGAAATCCTGCCTGACGTGAGTGTCATTGGCCCATGCTACAAATATAATTTAGCTGTCAATAGCACACTCACCAGTGTGATTTGTCATTAAAGATGCGATTTATTCAGATTTTAGATTAAATTGCCAACGGATAGAAATGCATTCACTTAAATTAGTCCATATATCGATTTTATTCAAAATCATTTTTCCCATTTGAGTGATTCAACTGTTGAATCGCATGCATATATGAGAAAAAGCTCTTTTAAGCATTAATTGAATGCATTCAATACGATAACTGTTTTTCTATTTTCTATATAAATATATATGAACTTTAATGAAATACATATGTATAACCTACTCAAATGCATACGTTTTCATGCCTGAATAAGATCTAATTAACTAATTGAACAATAGACTATATATGGCTATATATAGGAAAATTTAAAAAGTCATCCATTGAAAAACGTTTCATCTTATGTGGTCGATTGTGGTCGCTAGATGGCGCTCCTTTAAAAGCACTAAAATATCCTCTGCTTAAATGCATATATCCATCGAAAACTAAACGGTTATTCTACATGTAGTATATATGGCGAAACCAGAAATTAGATTCTTCTAGGCTTATATAGCCATATCAATTTATTTGCATGGTCATACATGTTAAACCGAGTCTCCACCAAAGGTAACATGAGGCAATAAGGTTTGCTGCAACAAATATAAAATAAAGTTTGCCTACCTTAATGTTTGAGCAAACTTAAGCCGGGTATAAACAGAAGGCAACATGCAACACCAAACATACAAACACCCAAACCCAAACGTGTAACAATGAATCCGGCAACATGTTGATGAATGCATAGGTGTATCCACCACAAGTTGCCAAAAAAAAATGAATAAATGTGTCCAGTTTATGGCGCTTTTACCAAGACGTGTACGCTCTAGTGTAGATCCGCTATTTGAGCCGACGGCTGAGACTGTTGAGGCTACATAGTTTGCTGAAACAAATATAGAATAAAAGGTTGCCTACTGCGATGTTTGAGCAACTTATGACGTTTTTTATTGTTGCCAGAACCATGGTTTCGGCAACATCTCGCCGATCGCTTAAGAGGCGGTCCGGATCAAAGGGAAAAAATGTTGCCATTTGTGCACTGTTGCAGGTTTACAATGGCGCGTACACGCCTTGGTAGAAGCGCTATAAACGGAACACATTTGTTCATTTTTTCTCGCAACTTTTGGTGGATACACCTCTGTATTCATCAACATGTTGCCGGATTCGTTGTTTCAGGTTTTTGCATGTTGCCTTCATTGGAAACCCGGCTTAAGATTAGCTCATATATGGCTAGTCAAAAGCTAAATATGGGTCATATATGGCTATACATATCTATTAAAAGACTAATTATGGTGCATAGATGTCTATATTTGGAGCAAACATGTATATATTTTTTTCACCCAAGATTGAATATTAACTGTGAGAAAAATTGCTAAAATAATTTTGGAATATTAAGAAACATTTTTTTTTTTTTTTTTTTTTTTTTAAATGACTCAAATATCTGTACTAAAAAAAAAGGTTAATTTACAAAACTTAGGTTTTTTTGTGTTCAAATGTTAAATTTCAGCCACCTGCATGGCAAAACCGTTAGCTAGTTTGACTTCTTTAATAACCATAACAGCTTCTGTATTTTTTAGGAGGTTGGGATTAAATAGAAATGATCCCAGGGATGAGAACATGTCATATTATGAAGATTTCTGATGTTACAGAGTGGGTACTTAACGAAAAAAAAATCACTTTAAACAATGGTGTGTGTCTATTAGATAGAAAAGATCTTGACCTTTCACGTCATTCATTATAATTGTGAGGCAGCAGGGGTGGAATTTTGTTGCTCATTGTCTCTCCACTCTATTGTTTTAATAATGGAATTTCATTAGTTTGGTGAATGGTTCCTTCTTTCCCACTAGATGGCGTTAATGTTTATAAGATACATAATGTCCTTTTAGAAATCATGTGGCTCCACCTGTGTGTTTTTACTTCAGCTTCCCATGGATGGTTTTTTCCTCTGCCATTTTTGCTTTAGTTTCCCTAAAGATGCATTTCCACGTGAGAAAATCTTTGCGAGAAAATCTCGAGAGCGGTATTTCAATCCTCTGAGACACGTGAGCCTGACCCCTCTGGTAGCAGCTCGCAAAATAGAATCATGTTTTTGAGACGCTCGCCATGTGCGCTGGATAGCAGTTCTCGCCAATGGACACACCACAATTCTAATATTCAACAAGAATGAACTATTAGCTAAATTCCGATTCAACGTGGATAAAATCTTAGCTAAAAGCAAAAATCAGCTTTGGTGAAATCCTAATCGGCATGGATGAAATCTTTGCTGAAATCCTTTTCAACAAGGATAAAATTTTGGTAAATGTGAGCACTGGCCTCTTTGATAGCAGCTCGCAAAATGCGAACCATGTTTTTGAGATGCTCGCCATGTGCACGATATCAGGAATGTATAAACTCACACATAAAACACAAGTATCTGATTATTACAAGAAGTCCTTCAGATCAACTCATGCAAATAAGATTCCAACAGTTGAAAAGTATCAATGCCAGTTAAAATAATGATAAATGGAGAACAAATTTATTTATGACAAAAAAACGTCATTTTCAACCAGCAAATAAAGTATAAACTCAACTTACAAAAATTCAGAAATTATGAAAGTAATAGTGGGTTGGTACTCCCTGCTTCTCAGTAACCTCTATCATTCTGTTGGGCATTGTTTGAAGTAGTTTTCGCAAAACATCCATGTCAATCTTGTCCCAAGCACTGCAAATTGCAGCCTTAAGTTCATTCACATGATGATATTGTTTGTTTTGCCCATATACATCCCTTGTCATCAAACCCCACACATTTTGCACCAAATTCAGGTCTGGTGAACATGAGGGCCATGGAATCACATCAACCCTTTCTCGTTCAAACCACTGCTTGGTAGACTTTGATGCATGCACACTATCATTGTCCTATTAATATTTCCAGTTTGGGCCTCCTAACAGAGGCCCAAATGAGATTAATTGATCGAACATCAATTGTTGATATTTTATGGAATCCATTTTGCCCTCAACAAATACAATATCTGCATTGCCTCCTGCTTCAAATGCAGCCCAGACCATTCCTCTGCCTCCTCCCTGCTGTTTATTCAGCTTCACTTTCTGCAGAGTTCGAAGATCATGCCAATATGATGAGTCATCAGGGCCATCTAGACAGAAACGTTTTTCATCAGAAAACAGTATTTCGTTCCATTCCTGATGCCTTTTTGCAGTTCCTTTGCACCACACGAGCCGGTTTGACCTATGAGTGGAAGTCAGCTTGGATTTTGCTTTCATTTTCTTAAACTTCACATTAAAATTAATATTCAAACTTTTCCACAGTTTGGTGGGACACAGATATTTGTAGTAACCGTGCAATTTCGTGTGTGGACAGCTCATCATGGGTGGCAAGAGCCTCAATGTTCCTGTCGTTCCCGGGCAACAGTTTTTGGGGCTACCTAACCTTTTTTTTTTTGGTTTCATACTCCTGACCTTTTGTTATGGCATGTTGAACAACAAAACTGTTGTGAACGTCCTATTTTGGTGGCGATATCCCTTGAGGACCGTCCCTTGCCATGTAAGAAGTATGTATATCTTTCTGATTTCCCCTAGTTCTGATAGCAGCTTGCAAAATACGAACCATGTTTTTGGAGATGCTCGCCATGTACTTTCAATAGCGCAATCGGCTGGAAACAACTCTCAAATAAACAAATATCTGAGAGTAGTCATCGAGACTAACTCGCGAGAGTTAATCTCATGCGGAAACGCACATTACCTTAATTTATATACTACTTTCCTCTGACATTTGTACTGCCGTTCCCCATAGATGGCCTTATGCACTGCCGATTAGCTTCAGTTTCCCCATAGATGGCGCATTTTGCTGTTCATACAATGTATGGTATACCCCTATAAGACCCAATGTCGACGTCAGCTCGGCGCCCGGTCGTTGATTTTAGCGGGGAAACAACCGTGTTTAACTAAAGGCATTGCTTTTATGGGGCACCGCACATGCATTAGCAGCCAACCAGCAGGCGCTGAGCGGGTCATTTTCACCCGGCGTTCCCCTCGGTCCCTCTACGGGAGGAAATGTGATCGCCGGCGCCTAAATACACAATTTGAAAAGGTGCGCGCATACGCAAGTACACAGTTAAAAAACCTGAGCAAGTTCATAATGCTATATAGTAGATCTCCGAAGAAAAACTCCTTTTTGTCACATAGAGACGCTGTGTCGAGAAGTCCCTCTGGTCGATTGTTAAAAAAAAACGTGTCGACGGTCAGGCTACGATTCCCGGACACATTAACGTGCATTGGCCAAATTTGGTCTTCTACTTGATAGGAGCCCTAACATCTATGCCATAGTCTATCGACCGACTGTTAACTAATTTTGTTATATAGCAATTAACGAGCAGTTAACGAGGGTTAAATATGAACCCTTATACAGTGCACTTTTCTCTCTAATCAGCATCATCATCATCATCTTCTTAATTCTTCTTCTTCTTCTTCTTCTTCATCAACATCATCATCATCATCTTCTTTTTCCGCAGTATAGTGGCTCAACGTGAGTTATATCCCTGTCTTACAGAACCCTTAATGTGTCATTAAGTAACGTTCATTTAGTAGGGAGCGTTAATGATTTTGCCACAGTATAAAACATCTCTCGCTTAGGGGGAATTTACGATTTCAAGGTGACCTTGACTTCTATGTCAAGGTCGGGAATAAGGAAGGTTTTCTGCTATGAATACAACAAGTATACGTATAAATAAACTCAACATTTTATATTAATTTGAATATATTTTCAACGTCCAACATGGCGGACTGCATCGATAACATATGCTGTACGTTGTGAAACATAACACGTTAAGTCATGGAATCCAACCTGTTGAAGAGTCGAAAATTGACTTTATACATACACACACAAAATTATTAACTTTAAAAGAGCGATCCGCGAAATTTTGCCCAAAAAATGTTTCTGGCAACAACAAAAAAACGTCATAAGTTTGCTCAAACATCACGGTAGACAAACTTTTATTCTATATTTGTTTCAGCTAACCTTATTGCCTCAACATTGTTTCCTTATGTTGACTTTGGTGGAAACCCGGCTTCAATAAAATGTTTCAATACAGACCAGTAGAAAGTGTCGCCATCTAGTGACTTTAGGACCATTGCACATTTAGCAGATTGCGTCACGGAGACAATGTTGCTCGATCCATATCGGAAAAGCACATGATGCCGTCCGTGACGTCATCACTTACATTTCAAAGCAGTGTGTAACATTTGTTTCACCTACGTACATGCTATGATATATTATAAGACATGCACTACTCATGTTTTTAATATTAATATACTTTACAAATTTAGAAAAACGTTCCATGGTGTAGATTATTCAAATTTTGCAACGCTTGAGCATATCATACCAGGGGTGCCTTAGTGTAGTTTCGATAAAACGCCACTAGATGTCGCCAACTCCCCATGGTCCTCCACATGATGGTACCCAAAGGATATAACGTAAGGAAGTCCATTATCCTCTCTTTTCTTCAACCAGGGTCCATTTACCCCTCTGTAAAAGGAGGGGGAAAGGGATATTGTACATGTACCCTTGAATTTCAAACGCTTACCACCTTACCTTTATTGTGGAGTGACCTTTTCTACGTCACTTCCGCTGTAAGTGTACGTAACAACCCGAGGTTTTTATGAGGGTTAATTTGTAGGTTTTCCTGAATTGCAAGAAATTAGCTTCAGGTTTTTTACTTGAGTTGATGAATCCGTTTTTAATTAAATTTCCCAACCCACTCGCCAAAAACCTTCTTATGAATTTTTTAAGCCTTTTTCATCCCCCTTCCCCCCTTCCGTTTTTCCTAACTCCACCATTTTCCCCTCTGGTCATCCCATGGTGACAGGTGCTCGTTTGGGCGGTTTCTTAAAACGTCCATTTTTTACTACTTATTATGCTTGCCGTCCTAACTTGTAAACTATATAATAATCCGTCGTAATTTTAGGAAACATTCATTATAACAGACGTCAGCGCCATTTTGTTTTTTTGTGTGTGTGAAGGGGAAGAAGATATGTGAAATGATGGCTGAGGGTGACATTGGGTTAGAAGGGGGAATGAGACCGTTTGTATATGGGTCCTCTTGAAAATTATTTCCCATCATTTGAAATCATAAAAATATTTTCAATGTTCAGTCCTCCTCATTATACTTTTTTTATTGTCTTTTTTTTTTGTCTTTTTAACTTGTAAAAACGAATAACGATTTTTCATTTAGCCCTACATATATGAAGATGTTTTTTTATATAAATTGCCAATTATAGTTGATTTTTTGTGTGGGCGAATATTATATTTAATTAAACCAAAAGTAAATAATGAAATCAAAGATCTTCAAGTTTTAAAAAAATACATCTCTGTCATCCTATAGTTGCCGGAGTCGCACACTATATAAATATCATCCTTAAATTTATAAAAATGTCAAAACACGTGTGCCATGACAGTTTTGGCTCCATATCCAGTGTGCCACGGTGATTTTAGCGCCATGTTGTGGGCTTTGCGTTGAAAGAGGTTGACAAACACTGTGTATGATCTTAAGGTGAAGACCAAAGGAAACACATACACGATAAACAAAAGTCCAGCAATTTTGACCAAAAAGTGTTTTTGCAGCACAATTTTCGAGGCAACAAATCTACAAAAACACTATATGTACTCATCGAAAATTCCATTCCATGAAACAAGGCAAAGCTTTATATTGGCTGGTCATAGCGCTTCTACCAAGGACTGTATACAATGACGAAGCCAATTTCACCACGTGCTTTCTATAGCAAAACGTCGTCTGCACGTTTTCCTATAGAAACCATGTGGTGCAACGCGAAATGACATCATGTACAGGCTTTGATAGGAGCGCCTTGACCTGGAAACGTGAACCTCTTGAGTGATCACCAGAAAACATCAACATGTTTCCTGAAAATGGCCATTTTGCGCCAAAAGTTTCATGAAGTTGTTGGATGCAAACTTTTGTTTAAAACATGTTGGTGTTTCATGTTTTTTTGGATGTTTCTTCCGGTGGATACCGGGCTTTAAATTAGATTAGATGTTATGACTCCAACTCTGCATCTATCCCCATCATGGTTTGGTAGTCCTTGTTTTTGAAAGTTTTTACTTCTTATATGAAGTGAGTCTCCGTCTTGAGTCAAACCCAATAATATGTCCAAGGGTTTATCCTTCCAGAAACATGGTATAGCATTGAGAGTCAGGCAAGCTTTAAGAACATGATTCGTGTCCTCGACTGATGCCGAACATAGTGGGCATTCTCAGATTTACCATTCCAGTATTTTATTCTTGAGCTAGTTTCCAGTGAGCCAGCTCTAGCCTTATGTGTGGCAGTTTTGCATATTGCAACAGATGGCACTATTACCAAAGAATGTATAGTTTCATTCTAAAGCATGAACTTTAGAATGATGCCATGTTTTGCTAAATAACCATTTTCTAAAGCTGGGTCTCCACTAAAGGCAATATGCAGCACGCAAACACCAAATATACAAACATACAAACACTCAAACCCAAACCTGAAACAATGAATCCGGCAACGTGTTGATTAATGTTTTGTTGATTATCCACCAAAAATTGACAAAAAAAATAAACAAATGTGTCCAGTTTATGGTTGCTTGAAGTTCGTTTGCACACTTTCGTGTGTTTGCCAATTTCAGGTCAGGTCCGCATTTGAGCTGACGACTGAGCATGCGCAGTAAAGTGACAACATTTTTTTCATTTGATCCTCACCGTTTCTGGAGCGATCGGCGAAATGTTGTCGAAACCATGGTTCCGGCAACAAAAAAAAACGTCATAGGTTTGCTCAAAGATCACGCTAGGCAAACTTTTATTCTATATTTGTTTCAGCAAACCTTGTTATCTCAACATTGTTGCTTCATGTTGTCTTGTGTGAATACCCAGCTTAAATACAACATGGCATATAAATGAAAATATGCATATGTTGAACGTGTTACTAAACTTTAAGAAATGTTACACGTTGAAAGTTTGTTTGACCCTTTCGTACTCTTTTTTTGCAGACCCCTCCTTAATTTCCACTTAAAAAAAGAGGCTTAAATCAAGCCAGGGGTTTAAACCCCGAAGGCATTCAGGGTCAGCGTTCGTTATACGAGTATAAAAAACGTCTTATACACACACACACACACGTAACAATATCTATATAAGCATCATTTCGAGCAAATTGTAGCCCCTTGTAAAGGAGGGATTCTAATCTGGGTTAAGTATTTCCATGATTAATTATCGCTCGCCATGCAACGTAAACCCTGCTGTTAAGCCTTTGGACCGGTTTTGATAAGCATCTACGGACCGCTCTTTAAAAGGGAAGTTTTTCGGGGGCCCCTAAAAATCTAAAAAAAAACGTGTAAAAAAAAATACATATAAATTAATGGGATTTATATGTCGGTCTTACCTTTTCAAAAATGCTGATTGTAATATATAGGAAGCATGGCGAATTGTTAAAACCAGTCGTGTATATTTAACTCTTTGACAGGTGATTTCAGCATACGTAAATGTTTGGGAACACTCAAAACGAGTATGGAATGGTCGGATCACTTCTATAGAACGTGTTATTCGTTTTAAATATAACGTGCTTTTTGGAATGACGCTATAGAACATGACTGTTTTTGAATATCAAAATATAATGAGACATACCTGTTGAAATTATGCAGAGTATGCTGTTTAAACATCAATTAATTGAGTTTAATTGGTATAGCATCTGTGGTTGGCAAAATATATGGATTAAGACTGAAAGAACACAAACTAAATAGAACGTTAGAATTTCAGCACGTGAATGTCGTATTCCATTAATAGAACTCCAGCGTGGGAATTGTGTATTCCATTAAATGGAATTTCAGCACATGAATTTAGTATTCCATTAAATGGAATTTCAGCACGTGAATTTCGTATTCCATTAAATGGAATTTCAGCACGTGAATTTAGTATTCCATTAAATGGAATTTCAGCACGTGAATTTAGTATTCCATTAATAGAACTCCAGCGTGTGAATTTTGAATTCCATTAAATGGAATTTCAGCACGTGCATTTCGTATTCCATTAAATGGAATTTCAGCACCTGGATGTTGCATCTTCAACATTACCAACCGTATACCCTTTTACTATTTAGTATACTCTTTCTTCACGTGCTGGCGTTCCAATTTGAAACGCGCATCGTGTTCTATTTTTGCTTGCTGCCTTTAAAAGGAGCTCGCAACTATAGTCATTGCCTATCTTGCCAAAGAGCGGTCACGAGAGCAATCTTGCCTCGTTTATGTAATGAACTTGATGTAAATCTTTACAAATGTCTCGTGGTCTCTTATTCAATATAGACGCAACCAACTCTTGCCACAATCTTAGTCAAAATAGGACCCAGAAGTTATTAATTAAACTATACGCTGAAAGGACACATTATGGTTGACATTATATTCCACTGCAGTTTACAATATATGGTATAGCATATATATAGATGATAAATATGTATATATAACAAGTCTGGAAATATATGGTATCAGGAACCCCTTGCTTTTCAGCCCTTTCTCTGGAACTTGACAAGGAACCTTATCACCGAGCTAGGTGGCTTAGTGGTAACGCTATCCGCCTGGTAATCGGGAGACTCAGGTTCGAATCCCGACCGGGTCGGCTACTCTGACTGTGGTTTTCGCGGTTTTCCACGGTTGTTTCCAGGCAAATGCCGGGGTAGTTCTTCAAAAAATCGGCCGCGACCGTGCTCCTTCCTCTCCTTCTTCTACTTTCCTTAGTCTTGTGTATAGATATGGGGATATTTCCCCGACATTGTGTAGGCCCTTTATGACCTTAGATGTCCTTGGGCCTCTAAACCCTACTCAACAACAAGGAACCTTATATACTGATCCACCATAATATTGTATTTGAATTAAACTCGTAGTGGATTATCGCAAAGTTAAAATAATACTACAAATACATATTTACAAGTCCGAATGGAGAGAGCTATACATTATAAATCCTGTGATAAACTACATGCGTCGAATCTATATATAGTCACCATACGGGTATTTCATATTTCTAGTATTTTGGCGACTTGTATATTAAATCGCTAAAATATTTTGATGTAATTAATAATATAAAAAGTGCAGGGTGCATAACGCATGCGGAATACGAGTCTCTCGTGTGTTCGTTGTACTTATTCTCCGAGAGAAACCGAGTTATTGATTGGTTTTAAAGACGAAGTTCAGAGACAACCATCGTTTTTTTTATTGGACGTTTTGCATTTTCGGGTCGATTTTTTTCGTTTTCCTCTTCTTCTCCTCCTCCTAAAAACCTCTTCGTCGCGCGTCAAATTTCGCCATTTTTGTCTCGAAATATCCGTTTTTATATCGATTTTTGCCGTGCGCATTATGCGAGAGGGGACAATTTCTTCTTCCAAATCTTGACGTTTCGGGTGGGGATTTAAAATATAAAAATATGCAGCCCTTCACCACGTGAGGCCTATGTAAAGCTCGCCTGGTTTCGTAATGGTATACGTTATTTGGACTTATTTAAGCCGATATCATTGACCTGCGTATATATACTTCATCATTTGGAATAACGAACCTAACTCTATACTAATGCAAGTATAGTGACCACCTCAACCAGTTATATTCGTCGACGAAATGCGCAATGTTTGCTTCAAATTGCGATACAAATTTACAAAATTTCGAGTAGAACCGGGAGAAAAACTGAAGTCTTTAGATTGACGATTTATGTAGAGTTAGTGTTTGGAAACTTTTTTTTTTTTTTTTTCATGACGTTAAGAAATTTATCATAAGAATACACATATATACGTACTAGAAATTATCTTTGTTTTTGTCAATAATTTTGCTGAATTGTTTATATAAGCGAAAGCCTAATATTGTTTTTATTTTATTTTTTATTATTCCTTATCAAATCAGGATCAAAAGAATATATAGTCTCGCTTTATAGTTTTTTTCAACTAAAATGTCATAGTTGAATATGTAATTAAACAGAAAATTTGTATTCATTTTCGTATTGTTTTAAAGCTTTATACCTTCTAGCAAATTGCATATCAAAACATTGATCGAATGTGAGAGTATACATATGACATTTTATATAACTCATAAATACACAATTTAATTAATTTATTATTTCTTAAATAGATAACACGATATTTATACGATATTTGAAAATATCTTCCATAACTCATGTAACAGAGTTGGACAAATTGTACTCATGAGCTAGTATAAGTACTGATTACGATTGCAGTGGAATCATATATACTCTATAGTATAAGTCGAGTACGTGTATAATCAGTAGTTATATGAAATGAGTAATCAAACTTTGGACAATTATGTACTCGAGAGCAGCAGTACTAATTACGAGTACCGTGGCATCATTGGATTCATACTTTAAGTATGAGTAGTATCGTAATAAGATTTTGGTAATCTGTACTCATATCCACGAGTACTGATTACTGAGTACATGGTGGATTGCGAAAGTGTTGCTTTGAGAACTCAATTTATTTTAAACACCATTGGGTTTTATTGTACGAGCAGTAACAATTAAAATTTAATAAAATCTTAATGAATGAGAACACAAAATGTGAGTACATTGTAAGCACATACTCTTAGACATTAGAAAAATTCTAATAAAGGGTAAAAAAGAACAGTACATCCGATAACAAAAGGATCATAAGTGTAAAAATGTAAAATTAGGATACATTCATATTAGATTTTAGGATGACCATCATTTCGAGGTACTTATTTTCGTTACTCAAATTACTCAATTAAAAGTATTTCTATTCATGCTCCATTATACTACATCAGTACTCAATTTCAGATTACGTTAATACTCGAGGACATTCGTAATCACCCATTATGAGTACATTGTACTCGTACGTTTTGAGTACATTTGCATTCAATTACTTTTGTCCATTTTGTATTCAAATTATTCTTTGTACTCGGTATTCTTTTACTCGTTACTCAAATGCATCCAATGAACTCAATTACTGCCCAACACTGCCATATAACAAGTTCATTATCATGTATTATTACCTTAATATAGTAACCTACTAATTTTATAGTTCTAATTAAAATTATGATTAATTTTGATGTGCAAATATTATCATTAAAACGCACGTAATAAGTGATGGTGCAACATGTATGGAACATACATGAACATGTTTTATGTTTCATAATGAATCTGCATGCATGTTGCATATGAATGTGGTACATACAGGGAATACATGTCCATACTTATCATCCATATATCACCCCTGTACATCCGCACGTATATGTACGTGTATCTCTGTATACATTTATATTATATTAATACATGTTTTCAGACATATCTGGAGATGTGGTCCATATATATATATATGTATACATTTTCTTATGGAATGTCTCGTGTGAATGAAAAGCGTGGTTTTTCGTCGATAGGCGTTTGATCCCGATTCAGATTCCAATTCAAACCAGGGTTAATTAAGGCGAGTAATGAGCGAACAATTAAAGACGCCACATAGGCGTGGCTTTCTGCACGTGCGTTTCCATTCGCTAATGAGAACGCGACGCTCGAGGAATGGCGGGAAGAAATTAGCATTTTTTAGAAGAAAAAAAGTAAATTAGAACATGGCCTCGCGCAAGATGTTCTCTTTAAGATAAAAACACGCGGCCTTGATCCTAATTAACGCCATGGATGAGCATTTTTTTTTCTCACACATTTTTTTTGTCTCCGCCTTAATATTAT
This sequence comes from Ophyiulus pilosus, assembly GCA_033995625.1. Classification (NCBI taxonomy): domain Eukaryota; kingdom Metazoa; phylum Arthropoda; class Diplopoda; order Julida; family Julidae; genus Ophyiulus; species Ophyiulus pilosus. The sequence continues at coordinate 5,726 of JAUJYV010000575.1, read as the reverse complement.
TATTATGTCATTAATGAGGTTGACATATATCAAGAGCGTGTATACACACACACACATACAGCACACACACAAAAAGTTAAAAAAACCTTCAATCTCATATTAACGCTATCAACGAATAGACTCACTCTCACTTAGAACGTCCATGGAATATTTAGCACGTTTTTCAAGCTCCTAAAAATTCAGGTAAATTTTGTGGTTGCTTTTGTTAGTATTTGCTATTTGTAATATATTGTTTGACGTTTCGTGCTAGTATTATTTGTATTGAACTTGTTGTCGATGCATGGTCTTTGATTATGTATGAAAAGGCATGCATGTGATTAGGTTTAGATCAATGCAAATTCCAAGGTGTTACTCGTAAATATCCAGTCGATGTAAATATCCAGTAAATATCAAGGAACTATTTTGTAGTTTTCCACTTACAAATAGTTTTCCACATATCAAAATGCGTTTATCTCGTATAAAATGCATGTTTTGGCATGCATGACAGTGTCCACAATTATGATTTGAATTTCTATAAATTTGGTATAATATGCTTAGTGTGCAGTTCACGCACTAACCATGCAATGTTTTCATCGACTATATGATATATGATTGCAACCACATCGATATATTTTGAATCGACAATTAAGCAAAGGGCCCGAGGTCATAGTTTCATGTTTGGCATATACATGAGTGTGCACGATGTATGTATAATTTGCATGCAGTGCCTCTCGTTAATCATGTATATAATTTACTCTCGTATATAATTTATCAAATATACCTGTCATATATATATATATATATATATATATATGTTGTATATACCAATCACATGTGCTATATAAAGTATATGCAGTATACAGAATATATAAAGTATATTAGACGCATGGTCGGTATATATATGCATGATCCATGCATGTCATTCAACTGAGAAGGGAAAAGCAGATATAAAAGTACATGCTATATTTTTCAAAATTTTCTTACCTGATGTACAAAAACATGAACTGATGCGTCTATATGTTGCTTATTTTGCGATAATAATCCACATCCGGTTATATTTCGAAGATGTATACGTGGATAATCATGGATGCATTCACACGTTATTTTATAATTTCAAATAATCCATATATGCATTTGACAAGCTCGAAATTTGTTAAATATATAGACAAATTTATTTATACAATAATTTACAAAGCATTTTTTTATCGATATATGAACATCCCAAAACGACAGTCGACATGCAATGATTTCAGCGTGTTGTTTTTGTCGAGGCCCATTGACAACGTCCAAAGGGCATGCGTCTTACGTAATTCTATTCCGTATCGCGGTTAGTCGAAAAGTGCATCATATCGCTACAATTAGTATAATGAATGTCCAGCAGCACCCATCTAGGACTCCGTATTAATTCTATATATACGGTAATGCAATACCGGCTGTTTGTGTCCATCGGGTGACGTCATCCTTTGTTGTTCTACCCCCTCGGACTCCTCCTCCATATATAATGACATTCAAGATGCTTCATCACATACATATGAGTTGTGATATGGCTTCTTGTGCTAGTCTCCATCTTGGATTATCTCTTTTTAATAATGTAGATTTTCTCTCGTTTTTATCATTTTCCATCATCATCATCATGAGAATCTATGAGAATTTTTTCCTCACGAAGATGAACATGGCGGAACTTGGCGTCTATTTTTTAAATTTCCAGGCTATCCAATCTCATTACAACACAATTTGTGTGTTCTATAATGGACTGTGTGTATCCAATTTTGTCGTTCTTTCTGATGCTTATACGCGAGATGTTTGTTCATCATATCTTCTTGACGTGTTCTGTACATGTTTACTACATGCGACATAATAATCTAAATAAAGGTTGAACTTTTCTATAGATTCTGTAAAACACAATATTTTACAAAAGGTCCAATACGGAACCTTGTTCTGTAGAAAAGAACTATAAGAATGGCCACGCGACGGCGTTCTTATAAGCGCGTTTCTGTTGAATCGAGTGACGTCATGTTCTAATCTCGTTCATTCTCACACGTGAGAGCGTTTTCTTCTTCAAATAACGTTCTTATTCTCGCGAGGCCACGCAACGACGTTCTTATCAGCACGTGTTTCTTTTGAACCGAATGACGTCATATTCCAATCTCGTTCTCGTTCTAAATTTCGTTGTTGTCCACGCGACGGCGTTCCATATCTAGCGTGCTTTTCTCTTTCAATGGTCAATGAAGGCATTCTTTCTCCAATCTCGTTCTTGTTCCAATCTCGTTCTTTCTCGCGCCCGAGATCACGTGACGAGCGCGTTCTTATTTTCGAAACCGTCCATTGGCATACGAGGACCCACGATGCACCTTATCCCATTTTAATGCAATGCCGAATGAAGTTTTTGAAGCCGGCTACGTGTTTTAACCCCATCGAACCAAGCAGCCATCATCAGTCAGTTTTTGATGGGGCTTTCGGTATACCCCCACCCCTTTTCCTCTTTTTTATTTCTCTTCTTCTTCTTGGTTTTACCCCTTCCAATACCCCCTTATACCCCCCTCCTTTTTTTTTTAGCTCTCTTACATTATGTAGACCCCTTTTTTTCTCATAACCCCTTTGACAATTCCTGCAGTGGGTCTCCACTCTTTACCCCGCGCGTATATAACCCTTTGAATTCGTATACTAGCAGTAAGGGAAGGGTAAGGGTACCCACGAACTATATATTTGTTCCTCGTCGCCCCCCTGTTTGCCTTCGTCGTATTTACGCCATGGGAACCCCTCGTCGCCATATGCAAATTTCGACTGGCTGTTTTTTACCACCTCAGGACGAGACAAAAAAAGGGTTTTAACTGGTTAAACTCGTTGGGTTTTTTGACAGAACGGGTTGAGGAGAAGGGGTAGCCCCCTATGGTCCAACCGACCAAAAAAAAGTATAAGGTCCAGCCCCGGGAGACATGCTTTGCCTATTAATATGTTAAGGGAGGGGGGAGGATGTGAGGGGGGTTAAGCGAAGGTATATGTTGACGATGATAAAAACACCTTTTTTTTAGCAATCCCCGAAACCTGGTCAAAGACATTAAAACTAAAAAACGTGATGTGGTTTTTGAACTCCCTCCTGTTTTTCGGATCTTTTGCACCACCCTTGACCCCACAACTGACCCCCATGAGACTCCTCGCGCCCCCTCGCGCCTGAGGTTTTTGTTCTTTTGCCGAATTTTTCACTCTTTTGTATGATGGGAGGATTTTGGCCACCATGTTGGAATGTTTATAATGTTTTTGATATGATAGTAACTGTTATGAGAAAAGCACGGATGAATCTTAACTAAAAAGTGAGATTCTCACGTTTTCCAGTTGTTGTTGTTTTGCAGTACTATATATAATGAAGGTTATAGCTTCCATCTTTAATTTTAACATCTTTGATCAAATAATGCCCTGGTCCATGGAAAAGGGATTTGTGTGGGCCGTATATAGCCAAATATTGGCCATATTTAACTCTTGATGGACCACATATTCATGTATGGCTCACATATAAAAATATATAGCCATTTATGGGCCATACTTGGTTCTTGAAGGGCCATGCTTAGCCATGTATGGTCCATACTTGATCTTTGATGGACCATATAAGGTCATAAGTAATATGAGCCATATTTGACAAATGATAAGCGACATATTGCCACTGATTAGCAACTGATGAACCATAGTACAAGGACATATGTATATGGAAGAATATGATCATACCTGGCCAATTATGGACTTATCTGGCCGTATATGTCCAGACGTGTTCTATTTCTGGTATAGCTATATTTGGAATTAGCCGTATATGTATATCCATCGCCAAGTCACAAAGGACGTTTTGGTTTTGTAGGTTGGCAATCTTGCATAGCAAAGGTGCATTGCAAATCCTGCCATGCATTCGTGCTATGTAAGATTGCCAACTTATAATCCCCCAAAATGTCATTTATAATTTAGCGATATATAATTAAATATCACAAATGCACTCATTAAACTTATATTAAAATGTACTACAATATTATAATTGAACTTTTTGCCCTATCTTTAACGGTTAATATTTTAAAAGGCTTATTTTATAAATGATTTAATAACGTCTAGTTTTCAGTTATAATTTTGTAGTTAAGCCATACACACTGTATGAGCAATGAGGATAATTACGTTTTGGATAATTTTATTAAATGATTATGACGATCAACGCGTTATAAATCATTTTCGGTTGTTCATTAATCGACCTGTTAATTAATCGGTTTTTTAATCGGTTGATGGTTTTTTCCCTCCCTTAATACATACATTAACAATTAATACATTAATTAACATATACACGCAGAGCATAGTTTTTTACCATCTTTTAAAGCGGATATATTCCTACCGACTGGTCGTAAGTCGAATATTCCTTAGTACCCGAGTATTAAATTTGATTTGGGAATTTCCATTTATAGTAGTTAGTTTTTAGCCTATATATGATTTTCCTTGCATTATGTTTCTACCCCTTTTATCATCTGTCAAGGTCGTAAGTCGAAGTTTATCTACAATACCCGAGTATAAAAATGCTATTTGGGAATTCCCATTTATGGTGGTACCAGAAATTTAAATTTACTCATATTAGGCATTTAGTTATAATTTTTCATAAGAGAATATATGTGACCACATTTCATTTATTATTTTTTATTAGACATTGTATAGATGAAACTCTAAACACAAAACGGTCGTAACGTCGAACTGTCATGAGTCGCATAGGTCGTAAGACACATAAGTCGTAAGTCGACGATTACTCGCATATTTTATCGAGCCATGAGGGTAAAAAAACCAACATGGACGTTGCCTTTTCTCGAATGGTGTATATATTTAGATTTTGATTGATTTTCTCCTCTTCACTCTATGCATCATCCCGACGGCCATCTTGGATTTTCCCATCCTTGTTTTTGTGCAGCGCTGCAGTCGCATCAATAATTTGGTTTTTGTAAATCTTAAAACTTCGCACTTTGGATACACGACAGTAGTATATTATATAATGGAAATAAATGCTTTTTCACCATCACGCATTTATTTATAAGGAATATTCTAATGCAAGTCCCTTATTTATAGAAGCTCCTCCAGCTTTAATATAATATTAAATTCGTACAATGAGGACCCACCTGCTGGGTTTTCATTCACTGCATGAGATTTTCATTATTTACGAGTATAGGCCTAACGCTTAAAAACGCAAACAGTGAAATGCTCGTATTTGCCAATATGCAAATGAGGACCCTTTTTTTTCTCTGCATTGAACGTGTTCATGTGGCTGTTGGACCACATGCCAAATAAAGGCTTGATTTGCATAAAAGACCCAACAACAGAAACCGTTTTTCATATTTATGCCACTTACTTCTTGTTGCCAACATATATTAACTATTATCGGATATTGCGATAATTTAGACTATATAGCTGCATTTAGGACGAAATTTACAATTTGGCATACACATATAGCTCCTTATTGTAAACATAAAATCTCCTATTTTAATGTTCGTGAAAATGTAGTGTATACATAAAACTCAACCCCAGAAAAGTGTAGGATTTTACTATAATATGGGGCCATTCAAAAAGGACGTCTTCAAGAGGGGGTGGGGATCTGGGCTAGAATGGACACCATGCGGCCAGGGGGTAGGAGGGAGTAGGGTGTCCGGACTAAAATGGACATCACGTGGGTGTGGGGGGGAAGGGTGTGTGTCTGGACCAAATGGACACCATATGGACAGGGCGTAGGAGGAAGGGGG